>LTAE01004236.1:1560-33369 GCA_001647135.1 Pontederia paniculata | reverse complement strand
AGCATATATTGTTGCTACATGATTTCATATATAATATAAAGAAAACTAAAATATTATCACACATAATAGAATAGAAAACACATGAGCCATTAAAATTATCTTACATTTCAGGGTGACTGCTCTTGACATTGGCACATGGAACTCTTGCTCTGATACCACCTGTAACGCCCCGACCCTCGAGATAGCGGAAGCGAGAATTAAAAAAAAACTTTACTCGAGAGATTTTTATGGCTATAATTAGGAAACAGGGAGGGAAGAGCTTATTTTCATATATACATAGGGATGGAGATGAAGGTTACAAGACACATGCACATAAGGAGCGCAAGAAAGTTGAGTGGAGTACACATGTACTTAGTGGAGGGTTTGGAGGCTGTGTAGAAGCACATGCAAAAAATATAATCGTGCGAGCAACATATGAGGGCCTCGAAGAAAGCTTATCATTTACCGAGGGCGTGAGCGACAATGCATGGGAGAGGTTCCCAAGATAAGAACATGTGCATTGGAGTTGTTACTCATAGTGTTAACTTAGGGGCCATTGGATCTAGTTTTGATGACTATTCAATTGACAAGATAGCTAGGGCGTCAAAAATATTTGGATAAGCTAGAGTTTGGTTCAACTGAGTGAACTGAGTTACAAATCAGCTCCCTTTCCTATCGTCGACCTAATCGAGGGACCTCCTATCGCGTTCGACGACATTGGTGGCTTCTCAATGATCACCAAACTTAGGGAAAGGGGGATGCCTTCGACTAGGAGATATGAGCACATCTAAGTTTCAAACACATGTTTGGGTTTCTCAGCACTTATTTGTGTTTGCATCACAAGAGAATTGTTAGAGCAGGAAGAAATTAGATGACCAATAGTATGACATTTGAAATAAAAGATAGAAAGATTTTCGTATGTGATGCGTTGGAAGTAACATGAATTATTCGACATGCGTACCCATATCCCAAGCTTTATCGGCACAATAAGATCAATCTTGATGCAGATTCTTGCAAAGCAGCATTTGTCTCCTTTTAATGTGTGCTTATCAATCTTAAGGGTCTGTTTGGTTCAATACTTATGAAGGGAAAGGAAAGGTAACAGAGGGAAAGGGAAACTAGGGGAAGGAAATGAAAGAGAATGGATGTGAAATAAGTAACCTTGTTTGGATGATATAACTAAAGGGAAGAGAAGGGAATTATAATTTTTATTGAACGAATATATCCTAATGTATGTGTTTATATATTTGAATTACATATGGGTAAAACTGGAAGTATAATTTAAATATTTCTTTCCCCTCCTTTACACCCTAATTTGGGGTTAAAAGAAAAATGGACATTTGGAGGGGAATGAAGGTAAATAGAGGGGACATGTCCCTTCATTCCCCTCGGTTAAAAATACAACCAAACATGGTTAATCGATTAACCTTCTTTTTCTTCCCCTCTTTTACCCTTCTTTTACCTCTAACCAAACAGACACTAAGAGAAGTTCTAAAGCAGGATGAGATGCAAATGATTGAATCTAGGTTAATCCCAAAAGGGAAACCTAGTAGTTGGATCTACATTGGTGTGTAAGGTTGCTCTCTGTCGATCTAAAGGAATGGTGTGATTGCATAGCATTCAGAAGATGCCCATTGACTCTGTGAGGCTATTTGTGAGGGCATTGCGCTTGTCTTCTTCGTTTTCAAAATAGAAAAGTAAAAAGAAACCTCCTAACTCACTAATGTGTATGTGTTTCTTGAGTAATCAAAGGTTGGATAGCTTATCGTGTAACAACTTTAGTCATGGTATCTCCAAGGAAGCATTCCATGAGTAATGATTTGAGTTTGTCTGCTTGCTTCTTCATATTGAAGAATGGAGACCTCTTCTGATGTTGCCATCGGATGCAACAAAGTTGATCCACCAAGATGTGAGAGCGGGTGGTTGCTAGTTGTGGGAGCCCCGAACCATAGTTGGCCAAGTCTTTGGTTGACCATCAAGAGGAGGATTGGGGCTTTAGCGAGAGAGGGAAGTGAAGTGGGGGCAGAAGAAGAGGATGGGTGGAGGGAATGTAGAGGAGGAAAGAGATTGGGATGAGGGTGAGGGTCGAGGTTTGCGAGAAGTCATCGGAACTGTAATATTTATAGCATATCATTTGTAACACAAAGAGAAGGGTGACACTTTTTCATTGAAAATGATTTACCCTACAATTTGAGGTAGTAAGGATATATAAAAATATTATTTTATAATTAATAATGAAATTTAGATAACAAAAAATTGCATAGAGTTGTGTGGATGAAGTTAGTTAAGAATAAATTCTTACGTACAATTTATTATTAGAATGTAGAAAAAAGTTTAATTTAATGGATATGTAAGAAAATAATTCCTTATTTTCATGTAATTTTCAATTATTCCCCATAAATTATAAAGTATTTTCACATATAATAACCAATTTTACTTCACCCAATTATATTATTTGTTAACTTGTCTTTTTTTTGTTTATTCATTTAAGAGCATGTAACCTTTATTATAATTTGATCTTCCATGTAAATATTCAAATAAACCTAGAAAATACTTATATCTCTAAAGATATTTTTCAGTTTTAAAAGAAAAGAATAAAAATGCAATTCTAAAACAAAAATAAAAGAAAACCTGACGATGGAGATAAAAATGAAAGCTTTTGATAGTTATGGAAGGCAATATTTTGCATACTGTATTAACCATTATATAATATCACTCATTTCTTCTTCAACTTTTCAGACTTTCTGTGGGTCCATCGTGATCCAAAGACATTTAAATTTTCATAGGTTAGTTTCTTGTCAATTTAATAGTTCAATGTACAGCAAGTATGTATTTATATTTAGATAAAATTTAGAAATTCTTACCTAAAAAGAAAGCTGAAAATGGATGCTTAAAAGATAATAAAAAGGTTGTGTACTAAGAATAATTCTGGGATGTCATAGGGCACTGATGCACTGAACACAGTCACACATACACATGCAACAGATCAGGAAATCATTTTGTGGTCACCTGGTTGTACTGTATGGCACATGGTGCTGCCTTCCATGACAAGTGCGAACTGTTCTTATTCCAAACAAAAGAAGAACAAATTGAAGCATAAGAGAAAAAAAATGAGGAGAGAAAAAAAGGCATGCAAAAGTGATTTGGTTAATTAGTTACATTTTGGCATGATTGAGTTAAAGAAACCATTTTGAGCAAAATGAAATGACATGTGCCAATCATTTCATACCAAGGCTTTATTTTTGCGGCTCAATAATGATTCTCCATAAGACACTCTTATATAATGTGTTCTATAGTTAATTTTTCACTAATCATCATTTGAATGTTCTAGTCATATTTTAGAACTTGATTAGATTATGCATCTTCTCAACTGTGAACTCATCATAGTTTATTTTAGTATTAATTCTTGTATCTAATATTAAATTAATGTCATTTTCAAGAAAAAGAGATTTATTCTCTTTTATCAATCCGACGAATGCGACATTGAATGTAAATTAAACATTAGTCATATGAGTCTAGCTTATCAGAAATCTTTATTGAATTATTATTTTTTGTTTACCAACATTTTTCTCTCGAGAATTATTTATATAATGTATCCACAATTTTTGAGCAATTTGATTATCCTAAATATTGAGAATATTTTTTTTGTGTTTGAACGTATGTGCGCGCATGCTCCTGTGCATGTAAAATTTTCAATCTTAAAAAAAGAATAACATAAAAGTTGGCGAATTTAAAATGGAAAGAAAAATGTGCGTAATTGAATGCAAAAAAGTTTATAACTTAGTGAAATTAACTCTGATTTTACTAAGGCGCCTAAACATTATTATGTGCTTTGTGAATGCCATACTATTTTTTTTGGCTCATCAACAAATGACTGAAAACTCGTAATGCCAAATTGCACTTCACAGTTCACTTTCACGGGCACTATTTCGCATTGATTTATATTTGATGATCTTTCATCATAAATGTAATACGACAGGCCAAAGATTTCAGAACAAAGGGACATATTCACCATATAATGACATGAACGCAGAACACCTGCATGCCATTAATACTTCAAGCTTTAAATTTTAGACCCATTTGACTTCCATGCCAAACACAAATTGATCCATTTTTTGCAGCAATAAATTTAAATTATATAGGGAAAGTTTCATTTCAGAATTGGAAATGAAATTCAGAATATTGATCTTTTTGTGACAATTATCATTCTTCATAGTTAAGAGGGATGTTGAAATCTTCAGTGATAAAATATGAAGCAAAAATCATATATTACATTGTGATTTGAACGTGACTCAAATATATTAGTGATCAGTGCCAAGATATGTTATGGTATTTTAAATTTAATATTTTGAGAAAATTTAAGAATGTCTTGCATGTAGAAATATGCAATTGAGTTTTCTTACTTAAATTTGGTGTACGTATTGTTTCATTGAAAATGTATACATGTATAAAAATTGTCCATATATTTAAACTTTTTATAATAAAAGTATATTAATTTCTTAAAGATTTATAATTAATATTTTTTAATACACACATATATATAAGGGTTCAATGAAGATGAAAAATATGTGGTCCAAATTAAAACAATCTAAAATTATATTTTACTTCATATTAATTAAGTGATTTTAAATTATTTTAATATGGATCATAGATTTAAAAATTGATGATTAATTATATGAGTATTTCACTGTAAAATAAATGAAGAGATATTTCACCTCTATTAAATTTGATATATAATGCTGAAATGACAAAGTCATAAATGAATTGGCATATTTCTTAAGAGAAAAGTTAAGTTACTAAAAATATTAAATAAATTATTATTAATATTGTTGAAATGACAAAGTGATAGATGAGTTACCATATTTCTTAAAAAAATAAGTTACTAAAAATATTAAATAAATTAATCATTTATATGAGACCCACAACACCCATCTCTCTCAATAAATATTTCAGCAATCTGCAATCAGCTCTGAACTCTGTGTCGCAAACTTATGTTTTTTCAGCTCCTCCCTCGCTTTGTGTGAACTCTGCTCAACCTTCTCAGACTTCTTCCCTTCAATTGCTTACTTCGAAAAGAAAAAGAAAAAAAAAGGAAGAAAGAAAGAGAGAGCAAGAGAACAACACCAAGTACATGGAAAGGTATATATTAACACCGAGCTGCAACAGAGAGCGCCATGCCGCCACCTTCCAGCCCTCCCTCCTCTCCACTTCCCACCTCCGCTCGGAGACACCACGCGCCCTCATTCGCCGCGCGGACGACGATCCCGAGCTGAGCATCTTCGATGCCGAGCACTACTTCGATGAAGGCCGCCGTCACGACTGCGTCAAGCGACAGCCGGCCGTCGCCCTCAACGGCGCCGTCCCCGAAGTATCGAGGGACTCCTCCGTGTCCTCCGCGGATGGCGGGCGCTTCGGTCGGTATGGACTGTACTGCTCGACTCCGGCGCGTCTTCTGAGGCCAGCTGGAACAGCCAGACCGGCCTCCTTTACAACCCCCCCAGGGACGGCTCTGCCGGCGTTGCCCTCAGAGCATCCAAGGACCGAAGACGGCCGCCGGCATCTCCTGGTCGCCGGCTCTTCAGCCGGAGCTGTCCCTGCGCTAGCAAAAAGTCCATCGAAGTAAAGGAGAAGTACTCCGCGCCCAAGAGCCCGCGCGTAGCTCGCTCCAACGTGGAGTTCGATAACGTGACTACTGCGATCAATACTGCGTGCTTTGGTGCCAAAAGCCAAAGCTTTGGTAGGACAGAGGCCAGGAAGGAGATTAAGGATGAGCTCAGCGTCGTAGAGGAGATGACGACGGTGAAGATAACGCCCGGAAACTGGGGCCAAGACGCCGGCTTTCTCGATCGAACCACGTTTAGGTTCTCACCGGAGAAGCCGTTGCCGGCGGAGATTACGCAAAGAATAGTGAACTCCGGTCTTAGGCCCTTCGTTGAGTCTTTCTCCTTTCCCGTCCTGAACCGCACGAAGAATCTGAACGAGGTCGCCGACGAGCCGCCGAGGGACTCGTTGGAGGTCTTCCGGCCGCGGGAGGAACTGCCGGCTTGCACGAGGAAATCGACGGAGGTCCAGCGTCTGGCTGCTGTGCTGCCGTACTCTGGCGACACAGAGCCCCATCTAAGTCTACCCGCCGAGCGAGGCAAGTGTGGACTGGAGCGTCGCCACCGCGGAGGCGCTCGACGGCGCGAGTGCCACCTCAGACATCGGGGAGCTCCGCCACGCCCACGCGGACGGAGACCAGCGCCGGGCTTCGGAGAGCGCGGGATGGCGGAAGAGCGCCCACGGCGGCAGCGTTCTCAGGTGCCGCTCAGAGAAGGCCGTGCACGTCGCACCGAACCGGGTCGGTTCATTCCGCCCGTCGCAAAACGCGAGTCAGGTCGCGTGAACCTGCCGATTCGTCCTCGTTAGACCGGGTTTGGCTCGTAATATTTGAGATTAGGTTTTTTGTCAATTATGTACAACTATTAAATAACTTGTTCCTTTCGACAAGAAAAAGTGCTATTACTAGTTCTTTCCTTTATTTTATTATCTAAATAAAAAATTAGTATGTAATTACCAAAAAAACAAAAACACATGATTCACGTCGGTTTGTGAATGTTTTATTTTGTGCTGCGGTCGGGAGTATGCACTTGTGATGTGAAGCCTTTGGAATGTTATAATTTTGAGCGAGTTTAATTTTTTTTAATTCTAAAATCTCTCCCAATCAAGTATTTTCTTATTGGTTTATTTAATTAATTGAATGTAGACAATGGGGCACCAATGTCTCGTTATTAATTGAAAGGCAAGTCGCAAGTGCTGCACACAATTGGCCCCTTGGACCCGCTTGCACGATGCGCCAAGATTAATGTCGAGTGCTGTCATGCAGTTGTTGCTATTTATTGGCATCTCCTAAAATACAATCATGTCCCAACACGATGCCAAGCAAAGGCAGCAAGAATAGTCGGATTTGAACTAATATAATCAATAATAATAAAAAGGTTTCGTTATCTTCATATGTAATGAGAATAATTATAAAGTGTCCATAATGTATGTATATGATGTTATGAAAAATAGGCGAGTGAGAGCAACACAGAGAAAACACACAAATTTACGAAGTTCATCCTTAATCGGACTACGTTTTCGGGCGGCAATTAGAGTTGTTTCTTTGATGTGAAAAAAATAGCAAATTATACAAGATACAAAATAACTTAAACCCTAAAGAGTTTATATATGGACTCCCAATACAAAATAGGAAACATAAATTTTAAGGTTGTCTAGATTTCGGAGGCTTCGTCTCGGAGCCCTCACAGGGGATCCCCCTTAGATTTCCCTCAGACTCGCTGACCGGTCAGTGAGACCCCCGTATGGGACGGGCGGCTTCGCCGCCCCAAATATTCGATGGCTATGATACGCAGAAAGTCATATGAGTTTCCACTATATTAAAATTCAAGGCATTATCATCATATGAGTTTTGTAACATTACTACATAATATAATCCATTAGACATAAGAAAAAAAATCCAACAGGTATATTCCCGTGTGCAGATTCTTATAAGAAAACACAAGCTATGAGTGGACATGTGATTCTTTATATTGCACGAAATTGCATGAACTGTAACTGTATATATCTTCCTGCTTCATGTTCCTATAAAAGATGGGACTCCTGAAATTGTACTAAGCAACCGCATTTTTTTATTTATATATCGAATAAATCAATATGTTAGAAACCACAAAAAAAGATAAACCACTTTTTTTTAAAAGGGTGCTGCGTATAAAGCGTACATTGTCCATCAACTCCATCCTTGCTATTAAAATTGTGCATATATATATACATATCAGTTAATGCTTGGTGTGTTGGGCCTTCAATTAACTGAAATGGCAGGAACCAAAAGAAGCTAATCAGAAGTCTGAATCGGAAAAACATGTCACAAGGTTATTCACAGTCTTAATTAACTAACGTTCATCTCCGAATTAATGCTAGAGATGACAGATCGAACATCTCGTAAGAAGAAAGAAAGAAAGAAAGAAAGAAAGAAAGAAAGAGGATGGACAATTAACGGATTCCAGTTCCAGCATTACAAATCCACGCGGATCGTTGCGAACCACCAAAGTGGAATATTTATTGATGTGCATAGAGCGGTTCATTAATGGTGCATATAACTCTTGATTACGTGTAATTATGAGATTCGATCATTAAGTCCTAAAAAAATATATTTTATCTATCAAGCAAATTAGTTAGTTACCAATAATTATCTACTAATCATAAATTTAGTTGCTCAGAGAAACTGCCAGTCATTATTTGAATCATAATATTGACGTGATCAATGACGAAAGCAGATAATATGCCTAATTTCTTCAAAGAAAATAATAGGAAGGGTGATTAATTTTTTTCCTGTAAAATTCTAAGATGTTCGTAATGTGAAATCAAAAAATTAATGTATAAATAGAACATTTCCTGAAAACAAAGTTAGCGTACGTCTTTATGATGTCCAACCAACCACGTCAATATGCAACGAGAGAGAGAGAGAGGGTATATCAGTAAAAACTTGCATTGCCTATTTTTGGGACGGGTCTCCAAAGCCTGCTTGTCCAAAAACTCTTTCGCGTCACATTTGGGGAACGGTCACTATTCACTATTTCGCGTCACATTTGGGGAACGGTCACTATTCACTAGATTTGGAGACGTGGGCTCTGTACGTGTATGCCATCAGGGATGATGACCTGGAGACTTGGAAAAATGCATGTATCCATGTCTAGCTGTGACATGAGATCTGGTTTGATCCGATTCTGATCTGTCTTTGAGACCATAACAAACATAACCTATCGCACGAGCAAGCATTTAAGCATATAAGGACCCATTGAATACTTGAGTCCATAATTTTATGTTTCCTGTCATCAACTTGCTGCCCATGCCTGCAGATTTTTTTCAGTTCCGTAGCCGACATCTGCAAATAGACCGGGTGCATGGAGTGGATGAATGCTCCCATTAATGTTCGTATATAAATCAATTAATTAAATATGTATAAATTTCGGCATAAAGTATATTGATACGATAGTAATGCATGGTCAAGAGTTATCCAAAAGATGCTGATACTTTGGTAGTAATGTATTAGTTAGTTGCATCAAATCATAAACATGGAGGTATATCAACAATAAAAATCACTCAGTAGAGAACACAAGGATTTTTCCTCAAGATGATTGATGCATGACAACTTTAATTTTCAAAGATCAGATGATCGAGTGGTCTACGGTTTAGTTTGTATGCTCAGATCTTATCTGTAGAATGGGAACGAAAATTAATTATCTACCCTGATAGCACAACATAATGAAGCCCTGCTAAGGTACAAACATAATGAGTCCAATGCACAATATGTTCCTCCTCCCACATGAAATTGAAAGAATTAAGATAACAAAAATAGATGTCTGTCCGGTGGGATAGCCCACTGTCTCCCATTTACAGCATTTTTGAGGTTATACTGTACAAATTAACAATGTCATCCAGATACCATGCCACAATACCTTTTTCTTTTTTGAAACTATGTCACAATACTATTTTAACGCCAAGTTACAATGTTTGACGAGAGCGTTCCTGGCATTTCGGAATTCATGTGTGCACACCCCCGCACAAAAAACAATAGGAGAACTATAGGCACACATCAACTGCTCCCATACTACTGCTTTCGATCATGGGAAAGAATGAAACTGCATATTTACATATACAGCTACAAACATATGTAAACACGATGTGACATACAAAATATTGTCACTTGACACGGAATTCATTTCTGAAGATACTCAGATTTTGAGTAAACTTATCTCTGTTCTTGGAATCCAAACTCCTGGTGACATCAGCCATTAGCTTATCAAAACATAGAGACAGGCGTTGTTGTTGATCAGCCGGCTGTATGTAAGCAACAAAGCAAGTCATGATCCAAACACTTTACCCAGATATGAGGCTACCAATAGATAATTTAAAAGGCACAACACACTGAAAACATCCATTGGATGGAACAGTCCAACTATCTATATAATCCAACGTAGCAATAAATTCAAGAAAATGCAACCAGAAACAAGAGAACTAAATTGAAGACAAAATCTGTAGTCAAAGACCAAATGAAAGGCTTTTATAGAAACAACAAAGAATTCTTCTTTATGAAATCAGGGAAAGAATGAATGGACCTCCAACTAACCTGTGAAGCCAAGATTTGTAAGCGCAAATCAGTAAACATCTGCGCAGAAGAGTAGAAAGTTGAGGTAAATGTTTTATAAACAATGGAAAATCATGCTTCGAACAACTAACAAAATCTTCTTCTCAAGAAAGGAATTGCATTAAGACTATTCCTAAGAAAGTTCGTGGTAAGAAAGGTTTAAACATCAAGCAAATTTGAAGCCAAATTAAAAGTGAAATGAGAAAAAATATAAGAGATATGAATTCGAGCCAAATATGTAGCAAATGATTATCAAAACCTTGGTGAAAAAACCATGCAGATGTGACCTATGGCTAAGAAATATGAATGCCGGGATGCGTGAATCCTCAGAAAAAGTGACAATGGCCTTGAAGATTAGAAAGGGAAACAATGTGCAAAGCTTGTGGCCAGAATTCTAGGCCTGAAGAATGATGCAGCTCCCGCAGAAAAGAAAATAAACAGGCCCAATTCTTTCCAAACAAGGAGGCCGGATGCATTGGATCAGGAAAAAAAATATCTATTTTTTTACATTGAAAACAAGCTATCTCAATGTCTCAACAAAAAAAAAAAAGAAAATTGTTTGTAGATAGAACATTATGAACTCTTATATCACCTGCTCACTTATAAGGATTAAACTTAGCATTGGCCTGCTAAGGCTCCATTGGTTGCTGCATTCTTCAAATAAGACTATCTCAAATAGGGTCTTAAGCATCTGCAACGTTGAAATAACATTTTTTGTCAAATTAATGAATGTACTAAAATCATTTAGCACATAAAAAAATAAGAGTTAAAAAAGTACGCTCACCTCATGAAACAAATTTGGACACTCAGCTATATGACGAGCAAGATTCATTGCAGAAGGTGATGGAGGGCCCTCACCAGCAGTAATGTTGTTGAAGTAGAGTGAAGCCAGGTTATCAACAGCAGATGCACACTAATAAAAGATTACCATCATTTCAATCATTCTGCATTGCTAAAAGAGAGGCACTATCCCTTGGCATGGTGCTACATCTAAGGATATGTGATTAGCTGAAAGTAGGTTTCTCGCTTTTGTTTTCTTTTTTGAATAGCTGAAAGATTTTTATTTTTCATTTGAAGGGGAGTTTGAAAGTTGATTTTAACTAAAGATTGAGATTAGAAAAACAAAAAAGGCAGCATCGAGAATCTGTGATCACCAAATAGAAGCAAAAAATACATTATGTAGTTTACCTGTGATGAGATAGCACTGTCCAGACCTTTCAAACCCGATTCAAGGGAACCAACAATATGCGTAAAGGTGCTCGAATCATGATTCAAAATGAAAGTGAGGTGGTTGGCGAATAGAACCTCCATAAATGCAAAATATGCTTTCATAAACTGAAATAGATGCAATAGAAGTTAGAACTTCAGGGCAACAACGCTTAGTGGAAAACATTACACAAAATGTGTGACATTCCCTAACAGAAAAAGCTTATTTACACATAGGAAAACAAGGTACATCACCAAAGAGATGATTAAACATTTAGATTTTTTTGAACATATGGATGCATATTCCCTGTCCTGAGGAAGAACAAATTTCTAACACCTTATTTAATTTGATTGCTCTAGAGGCACAAAAGGTGCATGCAAGGCCAAGTTTATACAAGACATGAAACACTCATTTTAAGGATATTACATGAGAACTTGTTTAATTATCAAATAAAGGCTTGATTCAAAAACATGTGGTCAGACAGAAAAATAAAAAATAAAAATCTTATACTCATAAAGCTCAAAAAAGCAATTCTATCATGTAACACGAACAAATCTACCCTCTTAGATTATTCTGATTGACTTCTAGAAGATAGAAGCATTGTTATGTAACCTATGTTAAGGCATAAAAGATTAGGGTATAAGCATCTTTAACAAATTGAATACTATAGTGCCATAAATTCAATCATGGATCAAACTAAAAATGCTAGACCTTAGCATGAGCAAAGGTTGGTATTCATCACTAATCACCATATTTAATTTTTAACATGATAAAAAATGATTAAGTTAAAATGTTGGCAATGTTTTACCAACTAACAGATCAAGAAGAAAAACAAAGAAATGTTATGAACAGAACCAGAGTATGATCATTAGCCATGTGTTTACAGATAAAAATAAATCGAACCTTCCGGTAAGCCAGTATATCCGCGAGAGGAATTGATAGAGTCATCTTCAAGGAGATATCAAGAGCATCAGCAAGAGCCCGATCACCATATAACTCAAATACGCCAAAGTTAACGTAATTTCCCGCCAAAGCTATAAATATCATTAAATGAGATAAGAGAAACATTAATCAAGAAAAAAAACCATCTTGGACAATCATCTATAAGAAAGCAACGGAGAAGAAAAAATGACATAGAAATAGCATAACATTACCCAATAAAAAGAAAAGTCGAGAACTTAACAACACTCTCAATGAGTAATCATGCAGCAAGCATGTCAAAGGATTCACTCTCTCTCTTTAAAGTCCTTGAATTACTATTATGACACCCAAATTTTCATGGATGCCAAAGTTATTGGTTGGAGATTATGAGAACCCAAGGAAGACAGGGATCCAATTCTGCAAGAGCCGAACAGTGAAGATGATGAAGTTCCATTTTTTTTGGGGGGAGAGATATTTTTTTTATTATTTCCCCAATCAAGAAGAAATATGTGGCCTTACAAATGTTGATGTGGAGCTAAGTAAACATGACTGCTGGGAATGAGCAATTTATTAGTTGTTTTAATAGTGCAAAGAGGCCAGATCAGTTTGGCCTCCCTGGAATAGCCGATAAATTACTCGCTCAAAGAAGGCTGGTAAAAGGTCTATTATGCTGGGAAAGAAAGTACATTATGCCATCATGGTTTCACAGTAAAAATGCGACTGAAATTGGTTCAAACAAGATAGTAAATATTGTTAAAAACGGGTAGTCCTGACTATGAATACCAAAAACAAAAACCAATCTCATATACATGGAATTTTTTTTTTTTGAAAAGATAAATGAACTGACCTCTTGAAAGGATTATTAGAGAGATCCAAATTCCTTTGTATTTCTTAGGATATACATCAGCATTATTAGGAAGAGAGATAATTCTTGACCCATAGGCCACAATTAGTTTGCTTACTTCGCGGAATAAAAGAATCCCATTAGGTGATGATGAATCAAAAGTCAAGCGTTGACCTTTATTTAGAACAAACTCTGCCATGAACTTTAACAATGGCGTCGTAACCTGCAAGAATTAATAATTAAGATTTTCCAACTAAAATTATAAGCCAAGAAAAAAGAATAGCTCACAAGCACATCAACGAATATAAGGCATTTCCAATGGATAATAAATGAAAGGGAAGAGCAAATGAAAGAAAATACTATATTTTCTCAGTGACTAGAACTTGCATATTAAGATGCATACATTTGCTCGGTATGATCCAGAACTGATTAGACAATAGTAATTTAGAATGTCTTCCCATTCATGCCTCAACTACGTTTGTTGAATAGCAAACATCACAGTATTACACTATCCTTCCACACAAAATCGAAAACTTTTAAGTACCAACTCTAATCCTTTCAAACAACATTCTTATTGCATTCCTAAAATGAAGAACAGATATGAAATCACTCTTCACGAGTGTAAATTCATAGGTAAAAGAAGGTTCCTGCTTTAGCCCTCAAATATTTCAACATTCCTTGATGAAAAAATATGTATGATCCTGAACCCTTACTCTCTAAAATATATGGAAGAATGGATCTTAGAAGAAATACGGATACTTCCACATTACCAATCTCTTTGCTATGTTGACCTTAATTATATAACTCCTATTCTTGAGACATGATATCTAATGGATAGTGGAACTCATATGTCCTTTTGTCCATCCTTACATCCCAAGGGAGGAAACAATTGAGATTGCAATCGATCTATAGCAACCATAGTCTTCAACTTGCTAAACAGATCAAACTAGCCATGAAGATGGTCATATATAATCGAAGCCATCTGTGTTACCATGGCAACAATATTTGTTATTCTACTCTGGACATCATCTAACATAGAGATTAAATTAGTGTAGATGGTAAAGATAAGTCCTTAGTCTCGTTTAAATAGAATATGTAGAAAGGAAACAAGTATCAAATATTTCAATACCTCAGGAATGTTCCACCAATGTGAGATAGCTTTTAAAAGAAGTGGCATATGGGATGGATACAACCAATCAAAAAGGATCCCGTATGTTCTACGGCTGAAAAGAAATATACAGGATTAGTATTTGTATTCAATCATATTTTCTTTCAAATTATCAAAGAAATGTCACCTATTTGTAGCCATTGTGATACCCCTAAGATCTCTCATCAACCCAATAAAAGCATACTTTATAGCATCAGTATGAAATGTAGCATCTGGAGTGGATTCCAAACCAACCATAACCTGAGGAACATAAAAATTTCAGGCACATGAATTGATCAAAAGTTGTTTTAATGGTAAATGGAACAAAACATCTAGAGCTATTTCAAACTATTTACCCAAAAATAATAAACAATGCCAAACTAGTGAAAGATTAGTGCACCTGCAAAAGTGGCTCCATAGAAGATTTAAATTTAACAGGGGTATCTTCCATAAATATCAAATAGGCAAGAGTGTAATAAAAGGTTGTTCTACTGCGAGAGCACCTATGATCCTCCAGGAAAGGGAAGTTTTCCCTCTGAAATGTAGATCCAGCATATTTAGTAATAGAACATCCATAACCAAAAAAGATAAATAATATCTCAAGGGAGAAATTCACTCGAGTTACCGTGTGGTGTGCAAGTATGAACTTCACAGAATCCAATTTAAGTAGTAGTTTTCCAGTCATATAGCTGTAAACAAATTCAGATAGTAAAAAAGCCTGTGGAACTAATTGAAAAGGTACTGTAAGGTGAAGTAAAATAGTATACCCTGATGCTAACTCCAGAAAGAGGGACAATGTATGCTCGATAACTTCCTCACTCTACAAACATAAGCAGTATAAGTTTCAGGAAAACTAGGGCATAATGACATGAAAACACAATTAACACTCACCTCTGTGTAGCATTTAATGTTTAAGGCAATTTTTCCAATAATAACATTTAGAAGCATTAAGTGATCATGAATCCCAATAAGCTCCCCTAACCTTGAGTACAACTGCTGGAGAAAAAATATCAGGCATAGAAACATAATTATAAAAAATGCTAATAATAATCTATGTAAATGATGTACCTTAGATGAATGCATGGCTTGGTCACCGACATATGATCTTCGAAAATTCTGGAAAAATGTAAGAACTGCACGATCAAGTCTCTGCTTGCTTATTTCACCATATCTCTGTAAAGGATACAAAACATTGTTGATATAGTAATCAATGAAGCAGATTGGCAAAAGATTAAGAGTTTAGTTATAAATTAACACAAAATTGACTTGAGGAGACTTGTGTCAACATTTACAAGAAGCATCCAAACAAATAAATGTTGATCATCTTCTTTTTTAATCATGATCTTTTTTGCATACATTAAATGCTAAAAATCGTATTCAGATATTGGTTCGATAGGAGAATAAGGAACAATAAGATAACTGGTTTTTGCGCAACCTTCAAAAGATTTTCACAAAATTTCTGTTAACACTAGTAACCAGAAGCCCGCTGAACCCTAAGCATTAAAAGTGAGCTTCTACCAAAAGAAAGGTAAACCTCAAACGTTGGCACTTTCAGTGTTCGATCTTGTGAACTCAAGATTTACAATGGAATTGTGGAACTCGAGTTGTCTAATAATTATCTGAACAAAATTGCTAAAATATTTTTTAGGGGCAAATTTGCTAAATATTTGAACTTTAAAGAGTTGACACTGTAGCTTCAGCTCGTGCTTAAAATCAGAACATGAAAATGAAAACATTTAGCAAACAAAGAGTTTTTAATGAAAATGAACAGCAATGATGAATTAAACAGCATAAAAAGATACAACAGTTAAGTCCCAGACCATGTAAGTTCTCGATCAAGAGCAGAGAACTCATAACTTAAACACTTCATATCATCGGCAACAGGAAGGATTTTACTTATTTACCTGAGTATCCAGAAGCCCGCTGAACCCTAAGCATTAAAAGTGAGCTTCTACTACCAAAAGAAAGGTAAACCTCAAACATTGGCACTTTCAGTGTTCGATCTTGTGAACTCAAGATTTACAATGGAATTGTGGAACTCGAGTTGTCTAATAATTATCTGAACAAAATTGCTAAAATATTTTTTTAGGGGCAAATTTGCTAAGTATTTGAACTTTAAAGAGTTGACACTGTAGCTTCAGCTCGTGCTTAAAATCAGAACATAAAAATGAAAACATTTAGCAAACAAAGAGTTTTTAATGAAAATGAACAGCAATGATGAATTAAACAGCATATAAAGATACAACAGTTAAGTCCCAGACCATGTAAGTTCTCGATCAAGAGCAGAGAGCTCATAACTTAAACACTTCATATCATCGGCAACAGGAAGGACTTTATTTATTTACCTGAGAGTGTAATCCATTGTCCATAATGCTTATTAACTGCAAAACACGTGCAGCAAGTTCTGCATCAAATAAATCCTGAGACTCCAAGCTGCAAGAGAAGGATCACATTATCTTACTTTCTTAAAGCATCAACCAAATAATTAAACGGAGATGTTTGCATACCTGCTGCCTGAACCCTGTCTAACCTTGACAATAGCAGCAATTATATGAACAAGCCATGATATTTGACCTTCAATCACAGCAAGTTCGATAGCATCGCCAGCAACTGGTAATCTTGCTCTTTCCTACAAAAATCAAATGACACAAGCACAAACTTCAAATCTTGTAACCGGCAAAGTGAAAACACATCATTTACTTGGGATTTTAAGTATGTACACACCGTATAAACTTGAAGAATAGGCTCCATGATCTTTATAATGTACAGACTGCTGTTTTCATACTGCAATTGAAGGTCAAATAGCAATAAATATTGAAACCATTGCATGCCAAATCTCCATGTTCAGAATGTAAGAAGAATAATTAATTGTCCGCTAGAAGGATATCTAAAAATGTCGCAACAGACAGAAAGAGAAACAGAGATGCTAACCTGAAATCTACAAAGGTATGGAAAACACTCCAGTTGTTCCTGAAGTAGCTCAACATTGTCCAATGGATCTTCTGAGAGGTCATCTGGAAAACCATCCTGAAAGCAGAGATTCAGAACAAGAATCAAGGTCACAAATTCAGCGAGACGTAATATTATCAATGGGTATGCTTTTCGCTGCATTTGGTCAGTGTAGCTCCACATGAGCCAAATACTGCTAGGCATGATGTATATGTCAACACAGCTCGATGGAGGCCAGTACAGGGGATTTAAGCAAAAGACCCCTTACACAAAGCCAGAACATGTGTTGAGGAACTTCAGACCAACAGTTCAGTACTTAAAAAGTAACTTAAAGTAAAAGGCATACAGAATAGAACCTGAACAGAACTAAATCTAGAAGTGATAAATCCCTCAGTGATTTTAGGTACAGTCTCATCCAGCAAACTTGGTGCATCGCCCTTCAAGTAAGGCACAGAAGTGACAAGCCTTGACCAAAGCCCCAAGAGATAGTATACACTACTGCTGGCCCACTAGCAAATGTGTGAAAGATAAGACAATTATTTCTCTTAGGAAAGCACATTACATACAGAATTTAATAATATACTTGAAGTATAATAACCAAACCTGCCATGACTCTAATGATTTTGTAGTGAAATCTGCTATCAGTCTTATCCATTCATTATAGATATCGACACTTACAAGCTCTGACAACTGAAACAAAAAAAATTATAGAAAAGCCAGAAATGCACATTAACCTTGTTGTGTATTTCCTATGTAGAAAATCTAGGTATACTGCAAATTGGCCAATTAAAAGTTCAGAAATCATGTTAATATAGACAACGCCGTTCATGAAACGAACTGATTAATATAAATTCATAACCATTGCGAATATCTTTAATATAAAAGGATACAATTAACAAAAGTTAGAATTCTGTTGGCAAAATATTTCAAAACACATTGACTGTGACCTTTAACTTTTGAAGAAAGGTCACTATGGAAGTGACCCATTCCATGAAAACATTAATCAAGCGTTAGCTGCACCACAACAATAAACACTTATTTCTCAATATCCATGCAGAATGATATAAGACGAGACAGTAATGAACAAGTATATAACTTTATTAGCTAGAGGGTGGTAAGCACTCTCATTGTAAATGAAATAATTTCAGCTCTCGACTCCTTGAGAGAAACGTATGCTTGAATGAATTGGCCAAACCGGAATTAAGAAAGTAAAAATAAAAGGACTAATTAAGGATCCACTAAGACAACTTTTCAAATTAACACTTCAGTTTTGCACTTGAATCTTACACAATTTTGTACTTAACTGGCAATCATAATGTAAGACACATACACTAAGGACCTTCCATGAGCGATATAGAATGCTGAGTTATCAAGGAACAAAGAGTAAGTTAGTAATACTGATCAGGTATAAGGAAGTAATATTCACCTGATAATTTACTTTGAATCGTCCAAGAAGACGACAGAATTCATGGTAATTATCATGATCTGCAAGGCCTGGAATCACAAATTTTAAATAGAAAATAAGTTTACTATGGAAGGTCTAGATCAACAATGACGCATATGCATAAACAAATTACCATATAAAATTAAAATATAGTTTCCAATAATGATGCAGAAGGACCAATAATCTGATTCAGATGCTGATACGGGTATTCCAATAAGAGTAAAAGGCTTCATTGTGTCCAATTAGATAATGATAATCATAGTGTTTATCAAGCTTGCTGTAATTTTGAAAACTTTTTAGTGTGTATCCTGTTCCTGTATCAATCATCTTTAAACCTCAACTATAACTGATTCATGCTGTCTTGCTCTTGTTTTTAGATATGCATAAAAATTGTAGCATTCATAAAATCAGATGACAGAACTAATAAAATGAACCTTGGCCTGTTTGCAGTATCTCTTTAGTTCCAGACATTAAATGAGCCAGGTACTGGGAGCGTCCAAGATCCTCAGTAAACAAGGATCGTCGTACTGAAGCAAGTCTAACTAGACACTCCAAAGCCTGGAAGTATGAAAGACAATGTAAAAAGTTACAGCATCACAAGAAATAATGACATAGACGAAGTTAAAATCCAGAAATATTAAATGATAATTAATGCCTGGGACATGAGGTTAGATGTTGGGAAACCAAAACTCAACCAAAGTATTAGAAAGATTTAATTAGCATAAACGCAAAAAAATGAAGTAACAACTAATAAAGGTACCTCTTTAGACAGAGGAGGCTTAGTGATTCTATAATAATCAAAGAATATCTGAAGAGTAGCAGGATCTTGCATTATCGTCTTCCAGGAAGATGAAATCTGCAAGAAAAAACAAATCCTTTGCCAAATTATAAAACTAACACAAAAAAATACAAATAAATTCAACATCAGAAATATATGATTTCTCGGCACATAATGGAACCTGTACAGTCCCAAACTCTTCAGAGCTTTCATCTATTGAAGTTCCAACAAAGTCAAAAGACAAGCACTTCAGTGCAAGTGATAGAGTAAGTTCTTGCAACACACTAGAAACTGCACAAACATGGAGCAACCGACAACACCATAACATCATTGAAGTAGTCAAAAGGGTAAAAATGCATAACATTCAAACATCTGGGTAGCTTTTAACTAAACCTTGCAAATTTCCATCATTTCTTAGTCGATGCAATGAAGTAAGGGATACTTGGAATATCTGCAAAAGAGACTGATCTCTGAAAGAGCATGCTGTCTTACGATGGCTTGTCATAGCCATTCCAACATTTGGCTGGAAATTGAAGAGAACGCAGAAGGTGAGTAATCAAAGATTGTAACAGGAAACTATTAATAGGAATAGCAGAATTCTAAGGTCAAAAGTTGAAACAGAATGATGAAGCATATTTTTTCTTTTTTCTTAGAAGGTAAAGGATTAGAGCTGAGTGCTCTCATCCATTTTTATTCATGAATAGTAAATTACAGCAACAGGATACAATCAGGTTGTTTCACACCTAGTCCAATCTCTCACCATTGATCTAGCTATGGATCTAGAACCAGCATCATGCAGCATATTTATAACAAGGATCTAGAACCAGCCATGACTGACTGAATTCACAGATGGACAATTTGTGTGAAGGCTCATTTATGTCCTCTTTTTTTTTCTTTTTAAGATTTCAACGAGTCCTCTATCAAGGGGGTAGGAGTGGCTATCACCCCTTGTCCATTTTGTCCGTGTGGCAGAAGGCGAAGGGGGAATCACCCTGTCCCCTTTACCATGGAAGCAATAACTGAGAGAATGGCAGGGCGAGACTCGCGGCACGGATAAATGAGGTGGTGGGGTGGACTCAAAATAAAATTCTGCGAGTTCTTTCTTAAATTATTTTCCAGGATGGTTGCCTTTTCAGAATTCTTGTTATTTTATTAGTTGTTGTTACCATTGTTGTTGACCAAACGGATGATCCTATTTATTATGCATGTAATGTCAATAAAAAGGCATCATATGTTTTCCCAGTTTTTGTTAGGATGATATTGTTTTCACGTGTCTTCTACTCAGAAGAAGACAACAATACAAGAAGATGTTTTAGAGGTTTTATTTGCCTGATTCATCAACTTGCCAACTCATTCCTAAATACACAATGATACTTTTACTTTTTGCCTTACTTCAAAAGAAGAGGAAAAAATGTCATAAATGAATATGTTTTTAGAAGAATACATGAATATTTTTATTATTCTAAATATATAACTAGAAAATATAAGTCTAACATGTAATCTTAAAATTCTTTAAAAGATTACTAATACAAAAATGAGAATTTATCATAATATCAAAGCAGTTGAAAGTTCACAAAAAAAGGGAGCTTAAAATATCATATCAATGTCACAAGAAGAGAAAACTCTGCTTGCACAAACTGGAACAAAAAAAAATAAAATATAGTTATAAGAAGGCCCATCCCCATAAGTTCAAGCTATTAACAGAGACGGTTAATCAGTCCTCTTCTTTTGGTAGCGGCCCTCTCCAGCACCGACGAATTCAGACCTACTTCCGTAAAAGGCAAGGATACCTCGCTCTCAAAAAAAAGGCAAGGATACCTCACAATTTAGATTGGAGACAGGCTGGATAGTTTGTTTTCTTTTACCTTTCTTTTTTAAACTTTTAAAGTAGAAAGCCAAATAAATAAAAGATATGCTGATCAGACTCGCCCAGAACTAAATTGGACAACAATGCAAGCCACTCAGTTTTAGTGAGAAATAAAACTTTGACCTGCAAACATCAATTTGCCTGTTCCTGGGAACACCAGAAGTTCTAATAGAAGCTCCGTAATAACCCTAAGTATGACACTTCATAGACAATCATATAAACCTTAGAAACTTGTAAAAGGAATCTAAGTAATCACGTAAAAGGTATTTCCACAAAGCTAAGCATATGTCATCATATCAACTCAAAGGACAAACGTGCATGAAATGAGACAACATCCATCAAAAACTTGCATGTGATGGTGATGTAAGTTGCATCTATCGGAAATTTTTCGGAATATTACACTTCAGTGGATATTTTTTCTTGAGAGGTACGTGTTGTGAAATTCAATCTCGAATACACGTTCTGAAATAATGTATGAAATCAAGCCAAATCAATCAACTAACACAATTCACCTGATTCATTTCAGATACCAGCTGATTTAATATCTTCAAGCCAATTGAATAATGCCCTGGTGTTGCCTGTGACATATAAAAAGTAATTCTTAAACTAGATGAGATTTTTCAAAAACATTCAATGAACTTTTGAGTTCTTTCTCTCTTTTCTTTCGAAGGAATGAACTTCTAAGTATTCAAATGGTTAGAACATTAAAGGTAAGAATTTCCTTCAAAAAAGGAAACATAAAAATGATTTACTGAAGAATCAGATTTAGCAACTTATAGAGATGCCAAACAACAAATATTTATTCCTAGACAAAAGCCAAATAGACAAAGAAGGTAAAAAGATTGATGTTACTGCATGTCAATTTCATGTCACAAACTTCAGGAACTAGAGCCTTTTGAGTACATTTTGTTAGTTAACAAAATGCTTACTTGATATTATTATGCGTCAGGTGGCATTGCTGACATGACAAATAATACTTTACTCAGATAATGTTTGAGTTTTAGCTGATAAACTAAACTTTTAGAATCGACAAAGGTAATTTTTTTTTTCTTTTTTGCTCGGGCAATTTAGATAAGAAACTTTAGCCTTTGGACGACGACTTAAGTTAACAAACTTTTTCTTATCATTTCAACAAAAGAAAACTTTACATTAAATATTCATACTAAATGAAAACTAGTTATTTTCAATATCTTCTATGAAAGGATATTACATTAAATATACTAAAAATAAATATTAATAGTAAAGCAATTTTTATTTCATTACACTCCAAACCTGCATCTACTCGTTCACTCTAATTAACAGATGCACATGTAACATTTTCTTAGAATATGTGATACTTTATTGCAATACTAGATTTAGTGCAAAAGATTGTTATATATCTTATATTTTTAACATATAAGCTTTTTCATAAATTATACACAAGAAAATATTGATAAGCAAACTTACATTTAACACAATGTTTAATATGAAAGTGAAGGCTTATATCTGTTAGGTGATATAAAGGCCTAAGTTGTTTATCTTTATTGAAAGAGGGTTGTTTTTTTAGAGATAAAAAAGAGTTTTTTTTACTTAAAATTGATGTTGGAAATTTAATAACTTATCTTAGATGATCCAAAAGTAAAGTTCACTTCTCAAAATGACATTTTAGTATAATTTTTTGGCATAATTAGTTACCACAGATCAGTAATGTCACACAAGCAGTTTACAAACTTTAACAACATAATACCTAAAATGACGCATCTGCTAAAGTTTGTGATCCAAAGAGATAAAAAAAATAATTTATCGCCCTAGGTTTGTGGCATTTTTACACTATTTGACCTCAGTAAAATTTCAGTTTCAAGACCTTCAAAAAAGACGAAAATGATGCTTTTGTGAGAACAATCAAGAACTGATGGAAAGTGAGTTACTGAAAAGTGGATATGTGTAGCATGTTATTTACTCAAAAGTTATGTGCATGTAGTTCGTTTCAATTTCTAGCAGAATCATTGTAATACAATAAGCGTAATCAGGTTGCTTGAGAAGGAGATATCGAACTTCATACAGGCTTCATGATATCTTTTCACTTTCCCAACTATCCTTCATTCCCTTAGCCCTCCCTTATTCTCTCCTCTATTTTAGTTTAAATTTTATGTACTTCTGAAACTTCGAAGAAACTGGATATGCATTATTTATAGATCTGCTGTTTACCGCATGAATATTTTGACAGAGTACACTGCATGACTTGTCAGCACAAGAAAAGAGATGAATCAGCTGATAACTAGAAGTGCAGCAGATGCCCTAAGAATTGGACTAATGAAAAAGGAAAACAAACTCTATGTATGTGAACAACAATTGCTTATGGCAGGATTGACCAAGTGAACATCTTACCATTCTTTACCATTCTTAAAGGCCTCTTTATTGAAATTAATCAAAGTATATAGAATACAGAATTCTAGTTTTATTTGGCTATTGGTAAATTCATCGTCGCAGCAGGAACAATATTGTAAAATAGCCAAATTATATGTAATCTTTCACTAGAAGTAAGTTATAGGCCATTTAACAAAACTTTATCACCACATTGTATTTTTTATTTAAGAATGCTGACAAGGTTAAAATAAAAATCGCCTTAAATTTAGAATATTAAAGTGTTACCAAGGGCCAAATTGTATCATCACGACACATCTTTGCATGCCCCCATGGATGATAGATGACTGAAACAAAAAAAACAGTTTTTCTTTTTTTGCTTTTGTCAACCACAGCTCGGGATTTTGACAATGGAAAGGATGACTACTGAGTTTGGGCAGTCATCCGCTTCATATTATAAACGTAAAATCATGAAATTTGTGATGGAAAGGATGACTACTCAGAATAGCAAGTAAATGAGCACAAAAGGCAATAACAGGTAGAGACAAATGTAATGAGATTCTGTATATCCCTTGAAAAAGGGGACTATGCACAATTCAAATAATGCAAAAAGATATATAAAATATAGTAGGCAACTTATGATAATATTTATAGCCTGATGTGAACATGCCTCACACAGCTAAGTTAAACAATAATTTTAGGAGAGTACTTACCTGACTCAAGAAGTTGGTAGCCTCCGTGACAACATCTCTGAATCTGTCATCATCAAACCATCCAAATTTTGTGACCCGACATAACAGTTGAATCAGGGATCCAATAACAAAGTTCTGCAAATCAGGTCCTCTTGTAGCTAGGTAGTTTATCACGTAATTACCTTCACAGAGATCACAGGGCAATTTAGAGCATTTCAAGAGAAACGAAAAATTATTAAAGTCCAAAGATGAGATCCTCCTTATATACAAACCAAATTGCAAAGAGCTAAAACTATGATAAAAGTACTACATTGGATAAAAATTGGTAATTTTTTCTTTTCTATCTTGGCGGCCTTCTAAACAACATAAAAGATGAAACTGCATACAGTTCAAGCATATAGAAATTTTATCTATCTATAATGATTAAGGCTCCCATAAAGAATCAAAGGCATTGGTTCGAATTGTGCAAACCAATGGCACTTAAACTTCAAACTCCTTGGAATAAAGATTAATTCAAATCTATAAGTTGATATAAACGACTCCAGAAAAGAAATATTACGGATATCAAGTCGCATCTGCAAAGAGAGACTGTGCTCCGACACTTGCTTCAACAGGCTTGAACTAGCCAGCATCAAAGCATAAGGAGTCAATGCATTGTCCAAAATGTATTGGCACTGTGAAATATAATCAGGATTCATAGAAAAGCATTTCAATGTTGTCTCTGCATGTACACGTTCAGCTGAATCTTGAGATGTGTACAGCCTTTCACATAAGGCTTCCAGCTGCGCTAAGCTCTCCATTGATTGGAATACAATAATAATTTCCAAAGTTTTTGATGATCAAGAACTCAAGATTAATGATGAATTTTGTTCTCCGTGCCACGAAAATTTGATTCACATCTACGAATTTGCATAAAATGCTGCCAGAGTTTCAGTGAGAAATTATGAAGATATAATAGATCACTATTCACATATGAAATTTCAGGGACAACAAAGTCAAGGAACTGAAAATTACATGATATATCACTAGATTGTCATTTTATACACAAAGATACAACAGGGAAATTTTCAAATGAAATTTCACACGATGTACAACGGCCAAGGGAGTCTTAAAATTTAAACAGCACACATGAGAAAAGGACAAAGAAGTGTGATCTGCTTATGCTCCAGGATGGTTCCAAAGAAAGTAACCCTGAAAACAAAAAATGGAAGTAAATTAAATGCTGTGCATGCTAAAATATGGTATTAAATAACTTGGTTAAAAGGCACGAGGACTGTAGAGTTTATATATCACCAGATAAAAGAGAAAAAATGAAAAATTTGAAAGATTATGTTCACCTCAAACCATAAAGTGCAATGTATGAGGATGACAACGAAAAAATGGTCAGTACAGTTCACATGACAAGAATATTGTTTACATGGAAATGCAGTGGGTTGGCAAGGAGTGAAGCCAGGGAAAACAGTTTTGGAGATGGCACAATAATCTAATTTGGATGATGGGGTCAAACAAGTGTTAAGACTTCAATTCATATGAACAACAATATATTCCCTTGAGAGTAATACACATAAATTTGCATGAGCAAAATTAACAAGGAAAAAAATATCTGGAATTGCCTTATAAAGTATGATGTCATTTTATACTTCTAGTCCTAGAATACCACCAACAGATTAATGTAAATGCAGCATCAAAGTTCACAACTTCATGTAATTCATTTGGTCATAATTTCAAGTCCATTAATGACCGGAAGTCACAGTTTGGAAGGTGAAGCAATAGATCAGCTAATCACAATGGACATATCTCGGTGACGAAAAGTGCAATGCTAACATGATTCTGCTCTTCCTTTTGACTATTTGGTTTAGATTTTAGTACATGATTATGTAAGATGTTTCTTTGCATCTCTTCTTTTCCTGGCAAGAACTAATTTTAATGTAACCTTTTAGAATAGACTCTAAACCTCCAATCGATCAGTCTTTTTTCTGCCCAAATAATTTCCAGACATCACCAAATCTATAAAAAGGAAGTGAACGCTTCCTACATACTATAACATCTGCACGCACCCAGACACCTAATTGTCGGCCATCGCAGCAATCACGAACAAACGATCACGCACACATCCACCTACATTTCTTACGACGATCAGAATTCGACTTTTCCATCCGTCGCAACAAAACGCCCGAAATCGATCCGCTCCTAGCAACAAGAATCAAAACCTCGATAGGGTTCGTGGATTCCGCGACGTATAGATGATCAATCTCGAAACGATCGAATCGGAGCACGCTCCGGGAGGAATCCGATCCAACGGGGTATCGATTGATCGATCCATCGAACTAAAACTTTCCGAAAAAATCTGTAAAATATTCAGAAAGGAAATGGATCCAAGATTTAGGGTCAGGCAGGCGAATACCTTTCGGATTCTTCGATTGCTCTCTCTCTCTCTCTCTCTCTCTCTCTCTCTCTCGTTTCTATGATGGTCTCTCGGAGATGATCGAGGGCCGAGGCGTCGCTTAAATACGGCCTGAGTTGGCCAAAAAATATTAGGTGGTGGTGGTGGCTGTGAAAGAGTCGTAAATAATACGATATCTTGCGGGCATTTGTTTGACCTCTTTCTATTTTGGACATTTATCTCATGTTTTCTTTAGTTTTTTTTTTGGAACATTAAAGCAGGGGCGTTGTTAAGAACATCCAAAATCCGAAATTTTTCAAAAATTCAAAACGACCCAAAATGAAATAAAATAATTGTTTTAGCATTTGAAAATTTAGGCAATTTTTAAATTAAAAAGACTCATTCATACTTAATAAATTTATATATAGAATCTATATTTTGGATATCTTATAATATACGTAAATTACTCGATTACTCTCTAAGTTATCTAAAAAATGTTAAAAATTTCTTGATATTAAAATAAAATATATAAAAAAAGTCGATAAAAATATATCATTAAAAAAATGTTGGTGTTCGACGAGAATCACTCTTACCCATAAACTAAAGTTGCGTGAGTGTTGTAAGAAAGACTAAAAGATGATTCGGGTGGTTAATTAAAAAAAAAATCCTATATTTATACACTTTAATATAAATATAATAGTAGTAATGAATATTCTATAAATTGATATCACGGGATGATATCACTATTTATTGATTATACATTTTTTTATATTTATTTACTTAAATTGTATTATTTGTCGAGTCATTTTAAATATATTCAAAGCATTTAAAATATAATAACGATATCTTTTAAAATATTTAGATCAACTTCTCGTATAAATTTTATAAATTTAAAAATGTGTCGAGATTTTTATGTCTGATTTTTTTCCGTATACCCCTAATTTTAGTCAAAATTAATGAACATCTTAATGATTTAAAATTACATATTTATGTTCTATTTCTTAACGACCAATATAAGACGTAAAGTTTTCAATATATCCAAGCAAAACTTTTGCCTTTGATTCGAAGAAAATAAATTATAGAAAAAGATTCCAGAAACCGATATATTTTAACTTTCGGAAAACATTAGAAGATAAATTGATATGTATAAATCTGTCATTTAACTTTTTTTTTCACTAACTGTGAATTTGTGAGAAAAAACCTTTTTTAATTACTATTTTTTTATAATTGAAAGAAAAATATATTGACCATTTTTTATGTCGTCTCATTAAGAATTCTATAATTTACATATTTTTTTTCAAACATTAAACTCCACATTTTTTATTATGGGTCCTCCAATTGGAATTCGAGGAAAAAAGCTAATGAACATATAGGGAGTTGTATTTTACATGGATTTCATCACGCACTTTTCTTTTCAAGATATTGTGTTTATTCTCCTTATTTTGCAGTGCCTAAAAAAATATAAATATTTGTTCTTATAATTATCACAAAAGAAAGGAAAAAAATTATAGTAATATTTTTTAAAGAGAAAAATAAAATAAATTAATTGATTACAAATATTTACTTCAAAGAGTAAATAGTTTTATCATTAATTAGCCTTTTTCCCCATTATCTAATTATATTTATTTTAAATTTCTCTCTCCCGGCATCATCTTTTGCTCTAGGCTTAAAATGGACTTTTTTTTGGTCTCGTGGGACTCCACTCCTCTTTTTGAACAAGTTCCTTGACTTCCTTCGTTATAACTTATAACACAATGGTTCTCTTATCACGTTAGTGATGGACATAATACAAGTTTAGAGTTGGACAACACGCACTTGGCCTCAATTGGTTGAATGGATGACTTGTGATATGAAAATAACGTGCATGATTGGTTGCGTCTCTTCTTCCAAGTTACTTTTAAGAATTGCTAATGACCTCAGAAATCCAAGTTTGGAGATGAGTTTTGCTCCTAAGTTTGAACTGTCCGTGCATTTTGAAAAAAAAAAGAAGATAAAACTTGGTCAAAATTTCATGTTTAAGATCCTTCGCCAAAACATGGAGATTCAAATTTATTGCTACTAATTTTCGTCTCACTCGTCTTGAGATTTAAATCTACTAAAACCGGAAAATGAACCATGGGTATAGAGCTTGATTGGTGCAGTTTAGATTACTTATTAGGATGGTTAGGGAAAGGGATGCTTCTGGTGGCCAGCCAGGAAGAAGGAGATGCTTTTAAAATTCTTCAATCGAATTAATGAGCAATGACTCGTTGGCACAGAGCTGACTACCGGTAGATGCATGAAGGCTAAATGAAAAATAATATATAAATCATACACTAGATGCAGGACACGGCTTAGCACATTAAAATTACGAGTAATTTAGGTAAAAAAATTATTATATTTGTTTTATCTCAATTTTATTTTTTTAAATCAAAATTACCTATAGAGAGAGAATATGAATATGCATAATTAAGTGTATTTGGTACGATAATCACACCAAATATATATATATATATATATATATATATAGAGCGCTCTCACGCGCTAAATAAATATGATTGTGAATAGAGCTAAATGAATCAAAATTATTCATAATTTTGATTTAAATATTGCTTTGCTAAGCATGTACGCTTTTTCTTGTGAATATGTAGAGTTTGAGGCCAGACAATTGAATCATAAAAGTCAATCGATTTTTACATGCCAATTCAACTTTTAAAATGTTTCGCATTAATTAAAATGACTCATGAATGCGTCCTACATTAATTAGAATATGCCGCATTAATTAATATTTTAATTTTTTATCACTAATGAGCACTTAAATTAGACCCTTGATATTTTCATGCATGCACACAATTAAAACATTAATAAGCCCATAATATAAAAAAATTTAATGAGCAGATAATAACTCATACAAATATGCTTTAGTTAGACTCTTTTTTTCGGAAGTAATTAGCTTATTATTTAATTAATTTGATGTTGTATTTTATCATAATGCAATATAAAATTATTAATCACTTTGATTGGCATTTCATTTATTTTCTTGTATAACTAATTTGATGTTAATTTTAGTTTAGTTTATTTTCATTTATTGAACCAACACAACATCCTACAAAACCTTTATTATTGGTTTGGAAGATGTGAAATGAAGAGTCTAATTAATTTACTTGGAACACTAAGATTTGTTACAATTGAGTAGAAGTATTTAACACGTGTCTGATTTATATGACACAATAAATAGAGGGAGGTGTTTACATAAGCCGTCCAATTTTTATTTTTGTTAAATATAAAGATTAAGGATATGATAAGGGAAAGAGATATTGTAATCAAGCCCACGAAGAAATGAGAGAGAGAATATGATACGAGAAAAATAAATACGAATATGTCTCTAAAATTAATTAGGAAAAGAACAATGGAAGTATACAGGAGGAAATCATATATTATAATTTGGCTTATGAAGTATTAAATAAATATATACATATTTTAGATGGACTTTGTATTTTCTTTATGAAACTTAGTTTTAAACAATTCTAAAGAAGTACGATAGATGTTGCAAGAACATCATAAATAATGGGCCAAAATGCGAAAGAAATCCAAATAAATCTTGTAACGTTTCTTTATATTTGGCCACGTAGAAATTTAATATTTAATGTACATGAAATCCACACTCATAAGAAATTTTTCGCCACATTTGATATCAAATCCGCAACAAACCCAACTTTTTGGTGAAATTTGCTATGAACGATGGACATCTGGAAATGATCGTTGCAAACAAGTTCGTGGCAGAAAATGAATTTCGATACATATTGAAACGGATAAGTCCATCTCAATTTATTGATATGAATAAGTTTGTCATAATGGCGGATAATAAATTCGCCTTAAGTTGAGGGATTTATTCATTTCAATTTGAGGCAAAAGAGCAATCTTCCTCAATTTTAGGTGAATTTTTTTTATCACAATTTGAGGCAGAAAGCAATCCGTCTCAATTTGAGGTCAATTTTTTTCACATTAATTTATGTCAGACAATCTTTTCCGCCTCTATATATCCACCACAAAATTAAGAAAAAATAAAATCCGCCTAGGTGGATCGTCCAAGGCAAATTCACCTTTTGTGCTCGTCCTAAGGCAAAGATCTGCCTAGGGAAATGCCCCAAAGAAGATCTTTGCCTTGGGCAACGTGCTTAAGGTAGAGATTTGTTCGTCTTGAGGGCCGTCCAAGGCAGATCATCGATGGCGATTTCATCGTTGGTGATCTTTGCTGGTGGGCGATAGATCTATCATCTATATATTTAGCAACTGCCAACCACCTCGTAGTAGATTTGTTGCATGTTCGTTTCCAGCAAATCATCGATGATAGAACTGTTGGCAAATTCCTCGATGGCAATCACCGACAATAGCAAAGGAGGGAGGAGGGGTTGAATGAGGAAGAGGGATATTGATGGTGAAGAAGGAAGAGAGGGTTGAATGAAGAAGGAGAAAGTGAAAAAAATGAGTTGAATGAAGGAGGGTATAAAATAGTACTTTTTAGATAGAATGAAACTCTGCCTTAATTTGTGACGGACAAAATTCCACGTTAATTTGAGATGAACCAAAAATCAACCCCAAATTGAGGCAAAATTTGTTTTCCTCAATTTTTAGTGGGAAAAAATCTGCCCCAAATTGGGGCGGGAAGAAAATCTATCCCAATTTACGGTGAATTAATTTTTCGATCTCAAAATCCTTCACAAATTGAGATGAGATTATTCTTACCACAAAAATCCATTGCAAATTCGACTTTTTCTAGTATTGTTTATTGCAATACTCGGCTCACCTAAGGGTCCAACAAGGACCGTGTTAGGGCTCGAACATGGACCGTGTTGGGGCATGAGTTGATGGAGTCTGATTTAAATAAATAATCAAAGTTTTATTCATTTTAAATTATTGAAGCCCTAGACATCCCCTATAAATAAACCACTAGATATGAAAGAAACTCTCACAAATTATTATCTCTCCAAGTAGTCATCATAGAGAAATCCGTCTCATCTCTTCTTCTTCTTCTTCTTCTTCTTCTTCTTCTTCTTCTTCTTCTTCTTCTTCTTCTTCTTCTTCTTCTT
>LTAE01004235.1:23844-45412 GCA_001647135.1 Pontederia paniculata | reverse complement strand
GTTCGTTTGGACATCCCGGTTAAATCTGAGTCTAGGGTAGGTGATTGCTTCTGTTTAGAGATCATAATTTAGGCAGAACTTAGTCCATCATTAGAAGCAACTCTAATTCAATCTGATTTGTGGTGATAGAGTCCTAAATCTTCCAACTTAATCTGATTTGATCTTATCTGACATATTCTCTGAAATTTCCTCTTATCTTATCTTTTTATCTCTGAATCAAAACTGAAATTAAATTTTTTATCTATCACTTTCGGGATTAGACAAGGCTAGGTTACATTAGTTCTCGTGGGTTCGACATCCTTACTCTTTACACTTTATTACTTGAACGACTAGTGCACTTACTAGCATTGAATTTGCACGTTAGCATTTTTCACATCAGTATGTTATCATTTGAAGTGCCACTCTCAACACCCTATCGTCGCTTATCTTTCAACTTCTACACCTCTTCCTTAGGCATACTTCTTTGGCTCCCCTATTACTGTCACAAAAGTTCTTAAAACTTTTCTTTATCATATTATTGAAAATAGGAAATGGATGTTGTAAAAATTAAATATCGTCTAAAGTACAATGTATTTTTTGGATATCTATGAATATTATTTTGTTCTTATTAAAGATACACTTATAATATTTTTGATAACTAAGTCACTTATGTATCGTGCATTGAATATTAATGTAAGTTCTTTGATAAAGGTAAAACATAATATTCAGTGTACATAAATTTAGTGGAGCATGTGAAGTAACATGCACTAAGGTTAAATGAACATAAGATTGAGAATCTTATAATTGTGGCCTTTTATTAAGTAAGACATCTTGACAAGTTAATATTTGATGTTCTTTTTTAGCATATTATTAGTGTGAAACTATTATCATTATGAAAGTCAAGATTCTTATTATATGTGGGATTGATAGATAAGTATTGGTGACTTAACTCATATTATTCGGGGACATCAAGTTTTACCATTTAATCCTAATTGATACGTCCGCTTAGACATTGGAAAACTCGTGATGACTCCCAAATATGGTTAATGAGATGGATATTCTAAATTCTAATAATTCATATAACTATTCCACAATGAAAATCATGTTTGACACACTTATGTTGAAGAATAGTTATTAGCAAAAATGAGTGAACTATGAAGCTTTCTCAAATAAACAATATGTTATTCATAAAAAATCATACCAATAATATATTCGAGATATGATATATGTACCTTAGTCACACACACACATATATATGTGAAACATAGGATATTTTATCATAATTCAATTTCAACATAATTGAGTGGGTTATTATCATTGACGAAAAACTTTGTCCAAATTACTCTGTGAAGTAAACGGACTTTGCCTTCTCAAAATGATATATAATAATGAAATTAGAATAAACTATTCATTATGGTTAAGGATATTGCATCTTATCTTAATATAATTAAGATTTAAGGATATAATGATAGTTGAACTAATTGGAAATGTTTTTATCGTATTGAAGAATCATTATATTATGATAAACAATTTCCACGAGCAGTTTTCTTGAAGTCGGCGGGAAATAAGAAAATCTTAGTCGTACAAGATTTATTATAATCTTAATAGTCCCATTATGGCAACGAAGCATGGTGGGAACTGACCCTGCACACACATCTAATATATTAGTTTTAAACCAATATGCGATTTCAAGAAATTAAGAGTTCAAAAATTTGATTTTGTTAATATAAGCGTAGAAAGATATTGAGAGAAAGAATAGATTTCTTCTCCAATAATTTAATCATTGTGTATGACAGTTAACTCAACTATTAAGTAGATGCTTTTCTCAAAGAATGTTTTGGAAGGACATCTTAAACAAATATACACAATGATAAGTTAGATATATGATGACAAGAGAGGGTATACCTAAATAGTTTGACCCAACCTTCGAAAAAGCTTACTCCAATCTCTATTTTTTAAATAATTTCTGCTGATTTATTTTTATTTTTCGCATTATGAATATTCAGCATCATCATTATTGGATTTTGAGATTCTGAATTAATTTAAGGAGGTTTTAACCGGATTCCATGATTTCTTCTATTTGAACATTCAAAATTTTAAAATCCTTTCTGTTTTTGTAGTTGCAACCGAGGAACCAGGGTAACTTTCATAACTGACACCCGGATTTTGCGGAACTAACCCTTCACCTGGTAAAATTTTGAGGATTTTTAATTTTGGGAGTTATTCTCACCTCCGGATTTTGGGGAAGCGCAAGGGAAGATATGAAGATGACACAAAGGGCATAAAAAGGGAGGAGGACGATGTGGCCAAGCGAGGACGAACGTCGGAGCTTTGTTGTTTTTGCACTTAACTTTATTTTTCGGTAAACCATGTTGTGGCTAGATATTGTTCTATTTATGTAATTTCTGTACTCGGGATGTTCGGCTAGACTCCTATCGTCGAGATCCTGGGGGATACTCTGTTTCCACCTATTTGCTCCGAAATACTTTAAACTTCATCTTTTCTATCGTCCACTTGATCTCGTGTGTTGAATTGTGTTGATGGATTGTGTTTTATATTTCTTTGTTATTCGTTTGGTTCTTCTCAAGTGCGCACTATCCGTAAAGACCTTATAGTGTTGCCACCTTCACACAATGAGCCGAGAGGTTAGTGATGAAGTTTGGGGGAACCTTAGTCCAGATTATGTCTTCCGAGTTAGGGGATAGGTGAGAGTTTGCCCCTACCTCAGGAGCTTGACCCGGAGCGAGTAACAACTATCTTGAATTTGACTTGTAGATTTAGATAGAGAGGGGAACCAAGTTACCTTGACCTCGAGAGAGGCTTGATAGGTAACTTGGGGATCAATTCTCTTAGTCGGCCCCGTGAGCATGCGCCACGAGAGTGGAGGTTTATTGATCAGGTTACCATTGCGATAGTAGGGTGATGCTCCGACCTGAGAAACTCTCTAGCTGAACTTATAGGTCACCCTTGGAAAAGAGGTCAGTGCACGCTGAGAAGCGGTACCCCTTTGGAACTTAGGTGTCAAAATTTATATTCTTTTATCGAGATTTAAGATGGTGAGCTCTCCTCCTAGAGAGAGAGTGTGACTATGGCCAGATTACATTTGGTCAAGCCTTGAGCTTCCACCACGAGAGCGGGAAGGTGAAAGGTAGAGCAATCACCGCGAGAGCGGGGTTGCCTTGACCCGTTGTGTAAGGGCCTGGGCGACTTTACATAATTTCACGTCAAAGAGTAGATGAGTGTGATTCAGAGGTGAACCGAGGGTTCTAGTGTCCTCTCCTCATTAGAATTATATTTTTTTAATTTCTGTAATTCTTATTTTTAAAACCCAATTTCTGTTTTGAATTGATTATCCCTCACCTATCCCGGTTGGGCTTGGACCTCTAGTGTCAAGCCCCAACCGTGAGAGCTTGTCTGAGGAAAAGTGGACATAGAGATGTGAAAACGAAGTTTCCCTGTGGTCGATACCTGAAGTACTCGACGATTGCCGTATACTTGCAGTGATAAGAGTGTGCTAGGTTCATAAATATTAAAATTTGAAGTGAATATAATCTTTTACAGAAGATTGACCTTGGCTTTACGTCCTAACTTGTGGTCATTTTCTATCGTACCCCACAATTCGCATCAAGTTTTTGGTGCCGTTGCCGGAGAATCTTTTGATATTTCGCGCCTTTAACCCTACTATTCTGATTCAAGTCTTATTTCCATTGTTTATATTTCACACTATATTTATAATTTTCAGATTTCTTTATTTCACTTTTTCTTTTATTTTATTTTGATCTTCGGTCTGCTGCTTAACCCTAACCTCTGCTTGAGAGGTGCATGCTAAGAGCCAACTATGAGGAAGAAGGAATCATCGAATTCGACCATGAGATCAAATGAAATTTCAGGAGAAGAAGGCGAGAGCACAGACTCTGAAAACTCTAAGCCCAAGCCTTAGAGAACAACACCAAGATGGCCCAACCTGATCCAAATGCGGGTCAACCTAATCCAGTTGGGGGCCAAGCTAATCAAGTTAACCCACGCATCACGGTCAACCCTATTGCAGCTCGAGCGCTTGAAGAATTCTGCAGACCTACAGCTGTAGGCCTGAACTCTAGAATAACAATACCAGAGATGAACACCAACAAGTTCCAGTTGAACCCAACCATATTGTCTTACCTGGGGCAGAACTAGTTCGGAGGGCTTGCCCATGAACATCCCAACCAACACTTGATCAACTTTATCGAGATCTGCAATATCTTCAAATGCGATGGACTCACCGACAACGCAGTCAGACTTCTCCTATTCTCATTCTCTCTTTGGGATAGAACCAAGGACTGGCTGCACTCATTGGAGGATTATGCAGTAAGCACATAGGATGAGCTCATCTCAGCCTTCATGACCATATTCTACCCCTTAGGGAAGATCGTGCAAATGAGGAACCAGATCACCTCATTAATCCAATGGCATAACGGGTGTCTCTACGAAGCATGGGAGAGGTTCAAGAAACTACTGAAGCAATGCCCTCACCATGGCTTCCACAAGTGGATGACAGTCCAGACCTTCTACGGTGGGCTTACACCCGAGCGAAAGTCTACCATCGACTTTGCAGGTGGGGGCATGTTTATGTCCCAAAACACAAATGAAACCAACCAGCTAATCAAGAGGGTGATCAAAACCCACCGAGAGTGGCCTGAAGATCAGGTTATAGAAAGAGACCCGAAGAGCAAAGTGCTTCCGCCAACGCTGCCAAGATAGATCAACTCTCTTCTCAAATAGAAGACCTCATCAACCTATTCCAAAAGACTCTAGAGAAGAAGGTTGACCCGACCTCTTCAAGCTCCAAGATCTATGCAATAGAAGCAACTCCGAACCAATCTACTCCACCTTTTGTTTTGTGTGAGCAATGATGGATGATTGGACATGTAGCCGCCCAATGTCAAGCCATCAACTACAATGTCCAAGAGCCCCAAGACGAACAGGTAAACACCGCGGCACAATATAGCCAAAACCCAACCGCGGTACAATACCAAAACTGAGGTCCACCTTGGATAAGGTCCCATCCCAACCTGTCCTATAAGAGCCAAAACTACCAAAGGCCTCCAGCTCAAAACTTCAAACCAAATCAGTATCAACCTCAGAACAACCAACAACAACAAGCCTTACCTTCAAGCCTTGAAACAATGATGGAAGGTTTCCTCAGACAACAAGGCGAATCAATGAGGCAACAAAATGAAGCAATGAAACAACAAAATAAAGTATTGAGGCAAATGTGCACCAAGATTGACAGACTTGCTGCCCACAACAAAATTTTAGAAAATCAAATTCCACAGCAAGCGAGTTCAGCCACCAAACCACCTGGGACGTTTTCGGGGCAACTTGAGATAAACCCCCGAGAACAATGTCAAGTTGTGTCTCTCAGATGCGGGAAACAGTTAGAAGAACCTCCAAAGCAGCAAGCTCCACCTAAAATAATTGAAGCAAGTCCGCAAAATGTGGAGCCAAGCAACCAGCCAGAAGCAAATCCCGAGGAGAATTGTTAACCAAAACAAGTCCTCAAACATAATCTCGAGCCTATCTCCAAACCGGCTGAAACTGAGCCTCCACAAGACAACTCAAAAGCAAATCCTTCTACCTTTAAGACAAGCCCCTCAAACTCAGAAGCTCCATTCGACCTGAGATTTGTGCCTTTCCCTCAAAGGCTAATGAAAACACAAAGCGACCATCAGTTCGCTAGATTCCTGGATGTACTGAAGAAACTACACATCAACATCCCATTCGTTGAGGCCATCCAACAAATGCCTTCCTACTCCAAGTTTCTAAAAGACATCCTATCAAAGAAGAGGAAGATAGACCTCCACGAGATGGTGGACTTAACCAAAGGAGCAAATGCGGTCATTCAAAACAAACTTCCCCCGAAGCTGAAAAACCTAGGCAGTTTCTCGATTCCATGTGAAATTGGAAATCTTCGAGTCAACATAGCTCTATGCGACCTGGGAGCAAGCATCAACCTAATCCCTTTATCTCTATGTAGGAAGCTGGATGTAGGAGATTTAAAACGCACCAATATGATGCTGCAGCTTGATAATAGACTTGTAAAGTACCTGAGGGCAACCTAGAGGACATACCTATCAAGGTCAGGAAGTTCTACATCCCAGCCGACTTCGTGGACCTCGACATGGAAGAAGGCGTCAACATACCACTGATCCTGGGACGGCCCTTCCTGGCTACAACTGGAGCTATCATCAATGTCAAGAACGGGACCCTATCTTTTCAGGTAGGGGAAGGAAACATAGAATTCAACTTGGCGCAAGCGACGAAATATCCCTCCTACAACACGGTTAATGAGGTCTCAATCTCTGAAGATAAAGTAATCCAAGAGGTTTCTACAGTAATCCTCACAGATGACCCACTCCAAAGAAGCTTGACCCTACCCGATGAACTACTTGATGACCCTGACTCTAGCCTATTCACAAAGCTCCTCGAACCCGATGAGGAAGACCAGGTCCCACAGACAACAGTATACCAAGTAGAAAGAATCAATTAGGGAGAGCAACTCAACCTCTCGAGTTCAGAAAATCCCCTCAGGTAGAGATGAAGCCCTTACCCTCTACCCTCAGGTATGAGTTCCTTGGTCCGAACTCCACCTATCCTGTGATAGTCCGCCCTTACCTCTGACCAAATTGACCAGTTACTTGAAGTATTACGGAGGTATAGGGAAGCCATAGGCTACACCATGGCCAATCTCAAAGGCCCAAGTCCATCCTTATGCATGCACAGGATACCTCTATAAGATAATGTCAAACCTTCTATTGAAGAACAAAGGAGGCTCAACTCGAATCTCCAAGAGGTAGTTAAAAAGGAAATAGTCAAGTTATTAGTCCGACCTTATCTATCCTATCTCGTATATAAACTAGATTAGCCCGATCTAGGTTGTCCCGAAGAAAGGAGGTATGACCATAGTTGAAAATGATAAAGAAGAAAAAGTCTCATCCCGAACCACCATAGGTTGGAGGATGTGCGTAGATTTTAGGAAGTTAAACAAATCAACCCGGAAGGACCATTTTCCCTTACCCTTCATCAATCAAATGTTGGAAAGGCTGGCAAAATACAAATATTTTTGCTACCTAAATGGTTTCTTGGGCTTCCTCAAAATACCCATCCACCCAGCTGACCATGAGAAGACCACCTTCACCTGTCCCTATGGCACCTTCGCCTATCGGAGGATGGCTTTCGGTCTTTGTGATGCACCCGCTATCTTTCAAAGATGCATGACTGCTATATTTTCTGAATATATTGAAAATATTATTGAAGTGTTCATGGATGACTTTTTAGTCTCTGGCCCTTCCTTTTCTGGTTGTCTCACAAATCGTGAGTAAGTATTGCGCAGGTGTAGGGAAGTCAACCTGGTGCTGAACTTGGAAAAATACCATTTTATGGTTCAGCAAGGTGTGGTCTTAGGGCATGTGATCTCGAACCAAGTTATTGACGTGGACCCCGCCAAGATTGAAGTTACCGCAAAGTTGCCCCCACCTATAAAAGTTAGGGGAATCCGAGGATTCTTTGGTCATGACTATTTCTACCTGAGGTTCATTCGAGATTTCTCCAAGATAGCCAAACCCTTGACGGATCTTCTGCACAAGGACGCTGACTTCATATTTGACGAAGCTTGTCTCTTTGCTTCAACAAAATCAAGGAAGCTCTGATCTCAGCTCCAATCATGCAACCTCCATATTTGACCCTACCTTTCGAGGTTATGTGCGACACCAACGACAACGTAGTGGGAGCAGTCCTAGGTCAAAAGAAGGATAAGTTTCACCATGTCATCTACTATGCTAGCAAGACACTCGATCCTACACAATGAAACTATACAACCACTAAGAAGGAGTTGCTAGCCGTGGTTTATGCCATGGACAAATTCAGACCCTACCTCATTAGCTCCAAGTTGATTGTGCCGACCACTTGTGTTGAAGCATCTATTCTCTAAGAAGGAAGCCAAACCTAGGCTAATCAAATGGGTACTGGCCTTACAAGAATTCGACCTCAAAATTAAGGATCGAAGTGGGGTTGGGAACCAAGTCGCCGACCATCTATCCAGGCTATAACTATCTCTGACTTCAAGGACGACTCGATCCACATCGGGGATCTACTACCAGACAACTTTGCTGGCCCGGTCCACCCTGGTTCGCCGACATAGCAAACTATCTAGCGGCTAAGGTGGTACCTCCGGATCTTACCCCGCAATAAAAGAGGAAATTCTTCACTGAAGTAAAAAATTATTTCTCGGATGACCCCTTACTCTTCAAGGAGTGCCCAAATGGCCAACTAAGGAGATGCATAGCTGGCGAAGAAATTCTCAAGGTTATTGCCGAATGCCACACCCCACCTCATGGACGTCATGGGGAAACCCAAAGAACTGCCACCAAGATCTTACAAGTTAGATTCTACTGGCCAACCTTATTCAAAGACGTTCATGCTTATGTCTCAACATGTGATGGTTGCCAAAGATCAGGCAACATTGGGAATGCCAGGAGAGGCCCCAAGAAGGAATTCAAGCAACAGAGATTTTTGACATCTAAAGGTCGATATATGGGCCCCTTCCCAAGCTCCAGTCCTTACAAATACATCCTGATGGTGGTCGACTACTTCACTAAATGGGTGGAGGCCATACCTACTGCAAGGTGCGACTCAACCTCTGTACATAAGCTTTTTATGAAAACTATTTTCCCACGATTCGGCATGCCTCGAGTCTTGATAAGTGACGGGGGGAAGCATTTTCTGGAAAATCAGTTTGAAGCTATGCTAAGGAAATATGGAATCCACCATAAAGTCTCGATCCCCTACCACCCGCAGACATGCAGACAATTGAGGTAAGCAATCGACAGTCAAAGCCATCCTTGAAAAGGTGGTATCGAGATCCAGGAAAGATTGGAGCTCCAAGCTCCCCGATGCTTTATGGGCTTACCAAAGAGCTTATAAGACTTCCCTTGGAGCAACCCCTATCGACTTGTATTTGTAAAGGCTTGCCACCTACCAGTCGAGCTTGATCACAAGGCGTATTGGGCGATCAAGTACCTCAACCTCGACCCACAAGCTGCTGGTGAACATAGAAAACTCTAGATGAATGAATTGGAATAAATCCGACACCAAGCTTACAAGAATTCCATCATCTAAAAATAGGGAACCAAGTCATGGCATGACAATCGGATTCAGAAAAGAAAGTTCAATGAAGGTGACCTCGTGCTACTTTTCAACTATAAACTCCATTTCTTTCTAGGGAAACTAAGATTGGGATGGTCGGGGCCCTTCATCATCAATAAAATCTATCCATCAGGTGCAATCCAAATCAGAAATGAGAAAAGGGAACTATTCACGGTAAACAGACAAAGAATTAAGGCTTACCTAACAAGGTTGATCCAAGATTCACAAGATGAACCCCAACCTCAAGACCCACTTGAGAACACCTAGAAGAAGGAAGTCTAGACAAGGACTTAAAACATGGCTCTTTCTGGGAGGCAACCCAAAGTTTTTAAGAAAGAAATTTTGTTTTCGCAAGAATAAAGCAGTCAACTAGTTTAATCCGACCCAACCTCTTTTAGGTTTACGGGTTAACCAGAATACCAAGGGGTGAGACTTAACCCCTCGTGCAACCTTAACCGGAAATTACCTGTCTACCGGGCCCACAACCCAGAACCATACAGGCCTACTTGGCCCACGTGCAAAATCGGCAGCAACATGCCATCCCATACACTTATGCCTTATAAGTAACCATGGAGAGAGAGAAAAACCCTACATCACCTCATTTGTGCTGACAAGGAAATTTCTCTACCTCTTTCACCTGCCGTAGAAGAAGCAACCGCCTGCACAACCGCCACCAACCTTCGTAAACTTCCAAATCTCACCCGTACAACCACTTTCCAAAAATCTTGTGAGATGGTGGCCACACGCGGACAAGCTACTGGAAAGATATAGAGGCCGAAGTCAAAAGAAAAATGGGGGTGCACACCTGAAGACCCTATTGATCTCGACAGCATTCCAACCATTGCCGACCCCGATGCGCCGACGACTACTAACACAACACCTGCGAGCGACCGGACCCCTCATGGCAGACCTGAACCGCAGAAGAAGAAGAAGAAGAAGAGCGCCAAGAGGAAGCTCCTTCTTCACCGGGAGAAAAAGCACGACAACAAAAAGGCTAAGAAGAAGAAGATCACAACGACCTCTGACGCTGCAACAAAGGAGGAAGCACCAGCTGCACACACCCTCTCCCCTGTTCAGGAAGAGTTGATGGAAGCACCTACGGAGTCTACTCCTCCAGCATTGCCCACTCACGTCGCCACGCCTCCTACAGAGGTCATCACGCCTCCGTCTGCAGCAACGTCGCCTCCAGGATGCCCGACACCACCAGCCCCAGTGATCTTCGAGCTTGCGTCCCCAACTGCATCACAAAGGACAGAGGAAGTGGGATAGACGTCGGGCTCCATCCTTCCTTTGCTGATGCCAGCTACACCACTACTCAGTCCTTCACCGAGCCTCGACCTTGGCGGAACGGGCACAAAAGAAGGGGATGAAGATGTAGACATCCTTAGAGGAGAAGAAGCCCTACTTCAAGGAGAGCAAGACTCACCCAGTGAGGGTCAGGAAGCCAACTTGGAGGCCCAATCTAATGAAGAACAAGACACAACCTTCTAGGACTTGGAGCCCGGCGAGTTGATCCAGCGCCCCACCTCCATCGTCTTCGGCAATGACAAGCAAGAGAACCGCTACAATACGCTAGCCAGCCGAAGCTTCATCCGATGAAGTACTTAGATGGCGCAACCCTGAACATCCTGGGCTTCCTCAATGACTTTGAGACCTAGACTAAAAAGATGGGGGCTAAGCAGTTCTTCTTCAGAGCTGGATCACATACCCATAGATCGCACATGAATTCCTGAGATCCTTGGACATATCCGGAAGAACTGCTTCTTTCCAGCTCTTCAATAGAGACTTCAACTGGACCTTCAGCCGGTTTGCTAGGGTATGGGGGTTTCCTGAAAAGACGATCGACAAGAAGGAAACCGGCTATAACAAGCAATGCACCTGGCGCCTGATCACCGACATTGATGAAGAGTACAACCGGAATGCCAAGGTGTCAAGTATCTCAAATCCAGTGATGAAGTACCTCCACCGTGTGCTCGCCAACACTACTTTCAGCCAGACCAACACGAAACAGATGGTCCGAAAAAGTGAACTATAAGTAATTTGGGGATTCCTCAAAGGCTTAACCATCGACATCAACAAGCTTTCCTTGAGGAATTTCTTGAAGTTCTCTAGCCAAAAGAGAGGAGTCATCGTCTTCGGAGGACTGTTCACACCAATTGCTAAAGCTTGCCGATTGAATTTTTACGACGGGATTTTCCACCTGAATATCCCATGCTCGACTCCAATGCGCCTCCCCAACTCCTCCAAGACTTCAATCGCCAAGGGCAAGAATTGGGTCCTAGGGTTTGTCCGCCATACTGATGCAGCGAGAGCGATGAAGACCAGGAGGAGCTCGAAGCACCAACCCCAACTGCCAAGAAGAAGAACGTTCCCCCAGCAACTCAAGTAGCTAAACCCCACCCTGCCACCTCCAACACATCAATTGTCACGCCGGACGCTTACATGACCCAAATGGTAATGTGAAATGCTTTGATTAAATTCTTGTGTGTGCAGAGCGAACAACAACAGAAGGACCTGAAGAAGGTCATACAAATACTAGGCAAGCAGGCAGCCCACGTTAAGCGACTTGAGCAATGCATGGGAGCACAACAATCAACTCCCAGAACTCCACCCCCAACTCTTAAACATCGGTCCTCTCCCACCTTGAATCAACATTGGGACAATGTGGACTTTAAGTTTGGGGGAGACAATGGTACGCTCTACACCTTTTTATCATGATATTTCCTGCCTCTGGTCCCTGACCACTCTGAAATTGTCCCCTAGCTATTGAAGTTGACCCTATAACCTGAACCTGTCTATTTGCGTGCCCCAAGATAAAACTTTTTGCTTGCACTGAACTAAAAAATTAGAGAGCAATATGAACATGTTTTCAGAACTCANCCTAATCCCTTTATCTCTATGTAGGAAGCTGGATGTAGGAGATTTAAAACGCACCAATATGATGCTGCAGCTTGATAATAGACTTGTAAAGTACCTGAGGGCAACCTAGAGGACATACCTATCAAGGTCAGGAAGTTCTACATCCCAGCCGACTTCGTGGTCCTAGACATAGAAGAAGATGTCAACATAACGCTAATCTTGGAAAGACCCTTCCTGGCTACAGCTGGATCCATCATCAATGTAAAAAATGGAACGCTATCTTTTCAGGTGGGGAAAGAAAAGATCGAATTCAACTTGGACCAGGCAATGAAGTACCCCTCCTACGACATTATTCATGAGGTCTCAAGCCCTAAAGATGAAGTGATCCAAGAGGTTTCAGTAGTGATCCTCATAGAGAACCCATTCCAAAGAAGCTTGACTCCACCTGTTGAACTGTTGAACAACCCCTACTCAACCCTGTTCACGAAGCTTCTTGACTCAGGACAAGAAGATGAGGTCCCACCTGCGACACCTTACTTAGTGGAAAGCTTGGACCTAGGAAAATTGCTAAAGTCTTCAAGTACTAAGAAGACACTTCAGGAGGCAATCAAGAAAGAGATTAAGACCTACTTCACGGGGTCAACCGAAGATCCATCAGAAGGGCTCCAACTTCAACCCCCACCTGACTGATCATAGATAAAGAAAGTCTAGCCAAAGATTTTAAACATGACACTTTTTGGGAGGCAACCTAGAGTTTTTACGTAACTCAATTTTATTTTTGCAGGAATAAAGCAGTCAACTTGTTCAATTCAATCTGACCTTTTCAAAGTTCAAGGGTTAATCAGAGCACCTAGGGTTGAGACCCAACCCCTCATGTGACCTCAACCTAGAACCGTCAGTTTTCCGGGTCAACAACCCACATTCTCCTGCGGCCCATCTAGCCCAAACGCGAAGTCGGCATCACTCAAGAGACTTGAACAACAGATGGGGGCAGCACCACCAGCTCCCTGCACCCCACCCCCCAACATCTGAACCCCAGTAGCCTCTCCCATCTTGAATCAATACTGTGGACAATGTTGGATTTAAGTTTGGGGGAGCCAATGGTATGGTTTATACTTCTTTATTTTTGTACCATTTGTATATATTTTGGGAATTATTACGATCTTCATGTACACTCCTTGCCTTTGAAAATTTGTCACAACATGCATCAAGCTACTGAACTTTACCCTATTACATGAACCTGTCTATTTGCTTGCCCCAAGCTAACTTTGCCTGCACTAAACTAAAAATTAGAGAGCATTATGAACATATTTTTAGAACTAACAACTCTAAGATTTTAGATTCTTGAGCACTTGTAAATTCAAACCTGAAAAACTAACATGACTCTGAATTAGGATCAAAACCTAGGCAACTTGTCAAAAATTTTTGAAATAGTCCTGATCTTGGATCTAGAAGCTTTACCTCTATCCCCTTGGATCTTAAACTTATTGGAAAAAGAAAGCCCAAAAAAAAAAGAAAAAGAAAATAGGTTCACCCCAACCTACTTTTGTTACCGACCTAAGCTAGAAAGGTTGTACCATTCTGCTTATCTCTACCCAGAGATTCGAGTATGTGATGAACTTCACACCCTGTGCACCCCCACCAGAGTATTCTAGGAAGAAATGTGTGGGATAGTGTTGTGGGGAACCCAAACTTGATTACTCCTCTACCTTTGACATGAGTATTCCACCGCACCTCCAACATCCAAGCTGAGTATTCTAGGAAGAAAAGCAAGGCCCGTGTTGAGGAGATCAAGTCACGCCTTTCTTGTTCAACTAGAGAAACACATGTAGGCTGAGTTGAATAAACAATATGTAAGAAGAGGTGAAAACAAATGAGGGCTAAGTTAATTATCCAGTCCTAAGAGGAAGGGCCTTAGGTCTAAGACAGAGGTTGAATTTAGTAGATTAAACAGGTGGGGTAAGCTCTCGAGAAAGCCATATTCCTTGGTTTCAGTGATCCCTACTCAGAGTTTTAACCTGCTAATAATCTATAATTGGTGCTTAAGAATTGAATATCTTAGGTCTGGGTAAGTTGATACATTGTTTATTTTGTGATCAAATTTGAATCCTACCTTTTGATCTTTGATTCTCTAATTTATTTGCTTGAGGACAAACAAAAATCTAAGTTTGAGGGAATTTGATGACACGAAAAGGTATACCTAAATAACTTGAACCAACCTCCGAAAAGCTTACCTCGAGCTCCATTTTGTAACCATTATCTGCTGATTTATTTTCATTTTCCGCATTCTGAATATTCAACATTACTATATTTGAATTTTGGGATTCTAAACTAATTTAAGGAGGTTTTTAACTAATTTTCATGATTTGTGCGATTTGAACATTTGAAATTTTTAATCCTTTTCTTTTTTTGTTGCAGCTGAGAATCGGGGTAACTTCCATAACTGACATCCGGATTTTGTGGAGCTGACCCCCCACTTGGCCGAGATTTTGGGGATTTTGCAGATTTCTAATTTCTTTCATCTCTGAATTCCGGGGAAGCACTAGAGAAGGTTGAAGACAACACAAAGGGGAATATAAGAGGAGAAGAAGACGATGTAACGAAGGAAGGGGACGGATGCCGGAGTTCTATCATTTTGTACTTAGTTTATTTTCCAGCGAACTATGTTGGCTAAACTATTATTTTGTAATTGTTAGCCCTAGGATGTCCGGTTAAACTCTTATCGTCGAAATCTTGGGGAATCTCTATTTCAATCTGATATGATTTGAATGTTTTAAGATTCATCTCCTATATCGCCTACTTGATCTCGTGTGTTGAATTGCATGTGATGTTTTTTGTATTGTATTTTCTTGTTATTCGTTTGGTTCTTCCCAAGTGCGCACTGTCCATGAGGACCTTATAGTGTTGCCACCTTCACACTGAGCCGAGAGGCTAGTGATGAAATTTGGGGAACCTTAGTCCAAGTTATGCCTTCTGAGTTAGGGGATAGGTGAGAGTTTGCCCCTACCTCCGGAGCTTGACTCGGAGCGAATAACAACAATCTTGAATTGATTTATAGATTTAGATAGAGAGGAGAACTGAGTTGCCTTGACTTTGAGAGATTCTTGATAGGTAGCTTGGGGAATAATTCTCTTAGTCGGCCCCGCGAGCATACGCCACAAGAGTGGGGACTTGCTGATTAGGTTACCACTGTGAGAGCAGGGTGATACTCCGACCTGAGAAAGCTCTCTAGCTGAACCTTTAGGTCCCCCCCCCCTCCAGGAAAAGAGGTTAGTAGACGCAGAGAGGCGGTACCCCTCTGGAACTTGGGTGTCAAGATTTATATTCTTTTTTCGGGATTTAAGATAGTGACTCTCCTCCTAGAGAGAGTGTGTGACTATGGCCAGATTATATTTGGTCAAACCTTGAGCCTCCACCGCGAGAACGGGAAGGTGAAAGGTAGAGCAATCACCGCGTGAGTGGGGTTGCCTTGACCCGTGGTGTAAGGGCTTAGGCGGCTTTTTATAATTTCATGTCAAAGAGCGGATGGATGAGATTCAAAGGTGAACCTAAGGTTTTGGTGTCCTCTTATCATTGGAATTATCTTTCTTTTAATTTCTGCAATTCCTATTTTAAAAACCCAAAAAACAATTTCTATTTTCAATTGATTACCCCTCACATATTCCGGTTGGGCTTGGACATCTATTGTTAAGCCCCAACCTCGAGAGCGTGACTGAGGAAAAGTGGAAACAGAGGCGTGAAAACGAAGTTTCGCTATGGATCGATACATGAAGTACTCGACGATTGACATATACTTGCAGTGATAGTGTGCAAGGTTTATAAATATTAAAATTTGAAGTGAAGACAATCTTTTACAGAAGTTTGATCCTGGCTTTACGCACTAATCTATGGTCATTTTCTATCTTACCCCACACTTCGTATCACATACAATATGACCTCTGGTGCTCGATCTTAACTTGCTGACATACTATACATTTGGCCACATATTCAACAATTTTTTTCTTCATATTGTTCCACCAGTAGGTCCTTTGCATATCTTTGTACATCTTTGTACTTTCCAAGTGGATGGCGAACTCCGACTTGTGACCTTCTTTAAGCATCTCCCTCCTAAGTGTTGCATCACTAGGAACTCATAGACAACCTTTGTATCTGATCCCTGCATTCACGGGCATGACAAAATCTTGAGCTTCATGGCTGCACCTCTTGCGCATGTGGTCGAGCTCTAGATCAACTACTTGGGCAATAATAATTCTGTTCACCAAGTTCGATTGTAGTTGATGAACCATCAGTGTAGCGTCGGTCCTGCTAGGTCTTGGGTTCCACATGATTATGTCCTTCAGCAGGTTCCACATGTGTACTCTCATTCTGGCAAGCGCTCCTTCCCACTTCCTGCTTAAAGCGTCAACGACTGAGTTGGCCTTCGCTAGATGATATCCAATTATGATCTCATAGTCTGCCAGACACTCAATCCATTTGCATTGTCTCATGTTGAGGTTTTTTGTGTGAAGATATAATTCAGGCTCTTGTGATATGTGTAGACCTCAAAGTTTTTGCCGTATAGGTAATGTCTCCAGATCTTCAGAGCGAAAACCACTGCTGCCAACTCTAGGTCATGTGTGGGATAGTTAACTTCATGCTTCTTCAGTTGCCTAGAAGCATATGCACAACCTTGCCATGCTGCATGAGTACATAGCCAAGACCTATGCCACAAGCATCTTTGTACACCACATACCCACAACTCCCAGATGGAATGATCAGTAGTGGTGCAGTCGTCGGTCTTCAGTTCTTGGAAGTTCTGCTCATACTTTTAGGACCAGACAAACTTTACTCCTTTCTTCGTCAAGTTTGTCAAAAGCGATGTGATCTTGGAGAAGTCTTTGATGAATCACCTGCAGTATCCTACTAGTTCCAAGAAGCTATGAATCTCTCCGACATTTCTTGGAGGTGACCAATTTGAGACAATTTCAACCTTTGTTGGGTCCACCGTGATCCCTTGCTTTTACACGATGTGCCCGAAGAACATAATCTGGTCCAACCAGAACTCGCATTTAGATAACTTTGCATATAGCTGGTGTTGTCGCAAAGTTTCTAATGCGATCCTCAGATGCTCTCTGTTCCTTTGGGCTCGATGAGTAGATAAAGATGTCATCTACAAAGACAATGACAAATTGATCCAAGTAGTGCGAACACTCTGTTAATCATATCCATGAATACGGCAGGTGCGTTCGTCAATCCAAGAGGCATCACCAAGAATTTGTAATGCTCGTATCCGAATTTGAATGCAGTCTTGGGCACATCCTCCTCTGCAACCTTCAGTTGGTGATAGCCGCTCCTCAGATCGATCTTTGAAAATACACAGCCTTAGAGAGTTGATAAAAAAATATCAACAATCCTTGGTAGAGGATACTTGTTCTTAATGGTGACCTTGTTGAGCATCTTGTAGTCGATGCACAACCTAGAGAGTCATCCTTCTTCTTCATGAACATGACCGAAGTGCCCCAAGGTGAGACTCTCGGTCTGATAAAATCCTTGTCCATGAGTTATTGTAGTTGCTTTTTTAACTCCTGCATCTCTGCAGGTGCCATCCTGTAGGGTGCCTTTGAGATTGGAGTTGTGTCTGGTAACAACTATATCTTGAAGTCCACTTCTCTTTGTGGTGGTAAGCCAAAGATGTCTTCTGAAAAGACATCCATGTATCCCCTGACGACATCTAGCTGTTATGGGTCCTTCTCCTTAGGCTCAGTGCTGGTGACACTAGCCAAATAGCCTCTGCATCCACTCTCGAGCAGCTGCTGACGCTTGCCATGAGAGCTGATGACTACCTTCTTCTTCTTGCATAAGAGTACAACATCATGGTAGGACAATCAGTCCATACCCAAGATGACATCATACTCTTTCATGGGAATGACTATCAAGTATGCTGAGTAGTCCTTTCCCTCCACGGTCACTAGTACATTAGGAAGGTACTTCATGGCATGGAGGGTGCCCATAGGGGTAGTGATGTCCATGATGTATTTCATGTCCAGTGCAGGCAGGTTTAAGATAGATGCACAATCATGGGAAATAAATGAATGTGCGACACCAGAATCAAATAAAACATAAGTACTGAGTCCAGCTATAAGGAGAGTACCTTTGATGACATCCTAATTGGGCTGATCTGGGTCTGCCTCCATATTGTAAGCTCGGCCATGTACAACAGGGTTGTCATTTCCCCTACGATTCTGATCATCCTTCATGTGATCAGGGCAATCCCTAATGTAGTGTCCGTGCTTCCCACAATTGATGTAGGCACCGGTCGTCATGCGGCATTCCTGAGTATGTTGGCGCTCGCAGTGGTTGCATACTACTCCTCCTTGTGGTGCTTGGGTTGCTGCTGCTGCCATGGTGGAGGTGCATCTTTAGGGACTTAAGGTCTAGGACGGTTGTCCCTGCGATTGTCACGTTTGACCAGGCGTTGACGCTGTCGGTCCCACCTCGATCGATTCTGGATGACCTGCTGCACTAGAGCTTTGCCTTTGGCATCCTTGCGATGATCAACTTCATCTTTCTCCATGCGTTTTGCCAATTCAGAGGCCTCATCGAGGGTCTTGCAGTTACCCCGAGAGTCTTAGTCCTCAGGTCTGGAGTCAACCTTGGACAAAGTGATTTGTCCTGTCGCGCTCCTTGAGTCCAAATTTGTAGTACTTCTCGAGTCGGACGAAGGAATTATGATACTCATCCACTATCATGATGCGTTGCTGCAGCTCCAAGAATTCTCACTGGTTCAAGTTGCGGTGGTAAGCAATGAAGTAGCGCTTCTCAAAAACTTCCTTGAAGCTCTTCCATGGAATAACTTCTTGGTCAGGAAACTTGACGATTTTGGTGATCTTCCACCAGTCCTTGGCATCGTTCACCAAGAGATGTGCAGCGTACATGACTTTCATCTACTCTGAGTAGCGCATCAGTGCGAAGGTCTCCTCCATGATATCAAGCCAACATTCTGCATCATCCACACCTTCATAACCCTTAAACTCAGGACGAGAAATCTTCATAAAATGTTGGATAGTATTTTTAACAGCATAAGCCTGCTGGCCCTGAGTAGGTGGGGCCTACTGACTTTGGTTAGGAGGAGCCTGTTGAGTCTGGTTTGGCGGGGCCTAATTATTCATGGCCTCGCTCTGCGATTCATTTTGATTTGCATTGGGCTCAACTTGCTGATGTGTGCTAATTATGCAGATAAAATCGCTAGCAAGTGCACTAGTCGTATCAAGTAATAAAGAAAGTGAATAGAGTGTCGATCCCACGAGAAATTTATTCTACCAATTTCTAACACAATATTTTAATGAGAGGGTTACATTGGGTTTGAAGAATTTATTGATTATGAAAATAACTAGTAAACAATGGTAACGATTTAACAATTAAGTGTCAGAATTATGATGACTTGGGTACTGGACTTGTATGAATAAAATAAGAGAAACTTGATTTTAATAAATCAAATTCATTTTTTAGTCTTTCTCAAGAGAATTAGGTTTTATAGATGTGGCATGCAATGTATAAAGAATAAATAAATTTCTAAGATCCAATGACTTGCAAATATGTTATTCTTGTCCAAGATAATAACTCATTCATAAATCTTTAATCGAGGAAAACATTTCATAGGAATCCAACAAAGCATGCACAAAAGATTGAAAAATAACTCAAATTGATACTCACAAATTCTAGAATTCTCAGTTTCCCTTTTTACAAGAAGAATTCTCCAAAAGAAAATGACTCTATAACATGAGAGTTCATCCTTTATATAGATGGGAGAAGATGATACAGGAATAATTACAAATAAAATAATACAGAATAATTACACCTTGAATTTCTTGACGATTGTCAATCCTGCAGCACTTCATCTTCTCCTTCTGTAAGTTCTCCCAGGCTCCAAGTATCCTTTCTTTAGGATTTTGGGTATTATTTATGGGGATGGAGAGACCTTAGGGTGATGGAAATCGTCGAGGATTAGACTAAGGTCGATAGGAAATCAGAACCCTTCAAAAAATCAATAAAAAATATATTATATACAAAATCTCGCGAAGTGTCAGGCACGTGACAAAATGTCACGACCGTTATCAAACTAACTCCATACTCAGGAGGGTGTGTCACGGCCCGTGGCAGAGAGGTCGCGATCGTGATCGAACAGTGGTATTGGCCGCACATATGTCATGGCCCGTGATCTAGCAATCACGGGCGTGACCATTGTGACATGGCTAATATACGTCACGGCCCGTGATCTGGGAATCATGGTTGTGATAAGTAGGCTCAGTGCGTCACGCCCGAGACATGGTCGTGACCGAACTAAAATCTCAAGACGTCACGGCCCGTGATATGGGAATCACGGTCGTGACCGAAGGGACATTCTTCATCAAGTAATGTCATGGCCCGTGACGAAGTTGTCACGGCTATTACCGAAGCTATACCTCCTTTGTATGTGATGTCACGGCCCGTGACGGAGACGTCACGGCCCGTGACAAAACTTATTTTTCTTTTGATCCTTCACCATGCATCCAACAACCCCTGGACATATACAAAATACACATTATGTAGATGTTGACTCATTAAGATAAAATAAATGAAATATGCATGATTATGCTGATGAAATATATGTAAACTATGCTTAATATACACTAGAAAACATGACTTAGTGAATAATTATCACTCCCTTGAACTCTTTCTTGTCCTCAAGCAAAACTCTAGAGCATATGCTCCAGACAATTCCATCATAACATTAACCATGCAGACCAATACTTTTCTTATTTCTCCTGCTCCTCACTAATAATGCACTATCCTCCTGCTTCACAAGGTGTTGACTTCTAAACAATTTAAACATAATCACTCACAGCTTTATAGACAAAGTATGATAATTTAAAGCATTAATGTTGAAGGAACAAGTATCCTGAAGCTTATATTAACAACATCTCAATATTTACTCACTTTTCATTTCAACTTTAAATAACTAGGAAATTGACTTCACACTTAAATGCTTCTCCATTTTGCACAGAGTGGTTCATGTAGCGGGTTTTCGATTGATGGATCCTAGACCAGATGGTCTTAGGTCACCAGGGTCATCCCTACGAATTTACTTGCCCAAACACACCCAAGTTTTGAGTAACACTTAAGAGCTACTTCAACTCCTTTGTACATATATTTATTTTTCAACTTTTCTTTTGCATACCCCATATTCTTTTCACTTTTTTTTTTCTTATAAGCTCCATAAATACTTGAGTCTTCAATAACAATGTTGTAATTATACACTTGAGTACACTAAAAGCTGAAAGAGACTTGTGGTCTACAAAGTTAACACTCTATTTTGCAAAAATTCTTGATTCTAGTGCATACATGTGGTTTGCATTCAAAAAAAGATATTCCAATTTCATAGATCATACCAATCAGCTCTAAAATATAAGCTTGAGTAAAACAAAAAATTAAGCAAGGGTAAAACAAATATTTTTGGATTTTTCAAATTTTCATACTAAATTAATTATATATATATATATGTATATATATATATATATATATATATATA
>LTAE01004235.1:0-22799 GCA_001647135.1 Pontederia paniculata | reverse complement strand
GAACCAACCACAAAATTTGCATTCTCCATTTTATTCAAATCAGCAGAATTATTTCCATGTGGCAATTACTATAAGAATGGCCCTCTCCACAAAGCTCACATTGTTGAACTCCTCGAGTCATCAGTAACTCGAACTTCTTGTTAAGCGACTCTAGTTGAGCCACAACTTCATTACTTGCAGAATTTTTAACCTTGTTCACAGTTTTGTTCCTGGCACCTCTTGATCTCTTGGTTTGCTAGGAGTTCGGGGCTACATCTTCTATCATTTCATAAATCTCTTATGGACTTTTCTTCCCTAATTTGAACCTCCAGCAGATGAGTCCAGCTTGTCCTTGTCTTCCTGAAAGAGACCATTGTAGAAGTCCTCCAGGATTTGCCACAAAGGAGTTCTATTATCAGGGACCTTTGTCAACACCTCCTTATATCTTTCCCAGACCTCATATAAGGTCTCATCATCATCATGTTTGAAACCAAAGATCTCTCCTAGATGCTTGACACAAAAGACTAGAAAAAAATAATAATAAATAAGAGAGAATATTTCCTCTAGAAAAATAGCTTCCTTTTTATAAGAGAGATGGAGAGAGATCCTTTTTAGAGACATGGCCTTCTAGGGCAGTAGAGGGGTCTTATTTATAGTTTAAAATTGAACCTTAGTATCTTGCATCATATCTTTGTAATTCTTGATAAATAAGTCAAAGTTTTTGTCTATCGATGATCAAACCACCTCTTCCATGAGTAAAAAATGGTCCTTTTATGTCCATCAATGATATGTTTGTGACTTATATAAGGGCTAGAAATTGGTTGATTTTAAGCTGATCAATAGTGTTTTTTGTGAGTCAACATGATCTGTGTTTACTCTGGCGTGGCCCGTGTTAGGTTGTGCTTAATTTTAATTTTATGCTCGATTTCAACTCCGATTTCTTGTCTAATTTATTTCAGCTACTCCAAATTTCAAATATTGTGTTTAGAGACATAAAAACATAGGAGGCTTGGTAGAAGCTAATCCAAAATAATTATAAAAATAAATATTAAAATAGATTAGTGCGATGATCAAAATTATGAAAATTGTCCCAAATGATATGCATAAAACATATATGTTTTTTATCGCATGAGAACTCGAGAGGAGGAAACATTGGAATATAAAAATTCAATTATTTTTAAAAATGACTACTTTTGCCTTACTTTCACTAGTATTAGTCATGTTATTAGTTAAACATTGTAGATTGATGTTGTAGTACTATTGTACCAGAATTATGGCATATCTTATTTGAAGTTGTTATTGAATGTGCTAAATTAAAATTTATATTTAAATATTGGAAATAATTGGCAACTATTGTCTTGCCTTGTATTCTGATTTTTTTTACAACATTGTTGAATTTTGTCGAGATGGTTTTGTAATGCTCCCAAAATCACACATCGCCACCTGACAAAAATGAGCTATCGGGAATGCTACGACGTTACTTCTTTTGACTTAACTCTGACCAACATGCTGACTCACATCATTTAAAACCAACAATTTAAATTAAACATTCTTTTACAATAAAGAAGAGAAAAAATCTATTACATCAGTTCAATAGAAAAGAACATTATATGCTAAATCACAATAAAACACTAAGCAACTAGAATTCATCATCCTTTCTATTACATAATACTCAACTAGGATCCGTTGTCATGTGCATTGCAGACTATCAAGAGCACCATCATCACCACCGCCATTGACTCCTACTAGGCATCTAGATTACCCGCAGAATTGAATTCACAGAGGAGAACCCATGAATTATGACGCCCAATATGTAAAGATCATATGAAGAGGAACAATAATCAGGAGTCAACATATGAATAGATCAAACTTTTCCTTTCTAATTTAGATAGTGAAGACATGTGAGAAAAATCAATTCTTTTCATATTTTTTCAATAATAGTGACAAGAACATCAGTTACACCTAACTCTCATGGTGTAATATATATCAGTATGTTAAAACCGAATTCATTATATAGTTTGTACTTCTTCTTGTGTAATATCATTTTTTTTATTTCAATCAATAATGAGCGATTGCTAGTACAAGATGATTCAGGAAAAACTAGTGCTTGTATAATTAGCTAGGGTAGGGGGTTCCTTTCTGATCCAAGTAAATTCTCATTAATAGTAGTCCACATAAGGCTCAATTATTCTCGAAGGAACATAGTAAATAGTAGGGATAAATCCCTCAATCAGTCGCGGCCATTCTTTTGATGTATATATTCATATATAATCATTAATATCTTTTACTCTTTATTACCTATTATACTAGGTTCACGTGATAGTACACTAGTCCTACCTCAATCAAGTTCAAATAATCATGCAGGCATGCATCATGCATTCTAAGACATGGTCCGCATCATCGACGATACAACTCATGTTGTCTCCTAGGTCGGGCGGTGTTCAAACGAACGCAGATGTTTCAAGTAGTCTAAGGCGTTACAAGTGAGAACGTGGACCGTGTTCTAGGGATACACGGTCCATTTTTTGTCACTGAGTTTATTATATTATTTTCCTTTGAGGAAGACACGGGTCATGTTAGAGAATGACACAACCCATTATTTTTCTTTAATATAGGATCCCTAGGACATGGACTGCGTTCCTACGGCACGTGATCCATTTTCCAGAGGGTATTTAGTTCCGATCAAAGTAGTCCACGTCAAGGGTTGACGCGGTTGTTCTACCCGGGAGCACGGACCATGCTAGATTGACACGGTTCATTTTGGGAAATTAAAATATTATCCTCCACTGCGTCGTCCGTTGACGTGGTTCATTCCCTACGTATCTTACATTGGTTCCGAAGATGCGGATCGTATCATGGGAGAACACGACCCGTGTTTGGGGGCAGGTTATGCATTTAATCATTACTTTAAAAGGATAATCACATATGAAAAATCCTCAAATCTTGAGAACAGTACGAATCTTAATAACATGGAATTTATCAACCAATTTTTTTTCAATAGTCATTCATAATCCATTAATGCCCATTTTGCTTCTGTTTAATTAACCTAATTACATACCTTTTCTTGATAGGGTTATCTCCTATTTGCATTTCGTGCAATGTGTCCTTCTCACTCCTCGTTCCGTGTGCTATTGCCTTCTCCCTCCTCCATGTGTCGTCAACCTCCATCAACCTCTCCTAACACAAAACCCGAGACTGAAGATAAAGGATTCCCAAGAAAGAAGAGAGAGAAGGAGAAATGAGATAGAACAATCACCTGATGGTTGGGGCAAACAACTAATAGGGCTTATGGGGTTCGTGTATAGGCTTTATATGGAGATTATTAGGGTTTCTAGTCAATTTAAAATGTAACTGAATCCATAATCCCAATTCAATTTCACCCTAGACTTTGACACATGTCAACACGGCCCGCGTCCACTATGGACATGGTCCATTTTTTAGTACTTATGTATTCCAAGTCAACTCGTCAAGTGCCTTGCTAGAACACGGCCCGGGTTGACACCCCATTTTTCGCGTTATCTCTTATGCCAGACACAACATGGCCCGTGTTCAAGATGGATATGGCCCATGTTATCCTCAACTTTAGTCTTGACATTTCTCGTTCATTTAGGAATATTAATTTATATCCTGAATAAACTCATGAGGAATAAAGTCAGATTAGTAGGCATAGTTATGGAGTCATACATATGTGGTTCCCGATTCTGCTCAGCTACCATGTCGTACACCCGGGGTTGTACCAACCTCGAGGAGCCCCTTGCATCTCTGGAATCTTGAGGAATCATCCTTGCTTGTGGGCAATCCCCTTATGTAGTGATTGTGCTTTCCACAACAAAGGCAACCTCCAGTCTTATGATGGCATTTCTGCCCCCACCCCCGTGGTACCGTTGACAATGTGGACATGATATTTTATCAATCTATTGTTGTTGTTGTTGCTTTGGGCACTCCTCTCGATGGTGCTCTCTTCTATCAGGGGCCATATCCTATCTTCTATCATATGCTCTAGCTCTATCCCAATTGGGTTGGTGAAATTGAGCATTCTCCTTTTGGGTCTTCATCTATTCATCATGCTCTCATTCCAACTCTGATGCAAGTTCGGAGGCTTCTTGCAGGGTTTTGCAGTTTCCACCAATGATCTTGGCCCTCAGGACATGGTAAAACAATTAACAAACAGTTTGGTCCTATATTTCTCATTCTTGTCTAGGGTGCAATATTTCTTAAGTATTAAGAATTTCACCAGGTATTGTTCCATCGTCCTGCCATCTTGCTTTAGTTGCATAAATTCCTCTTGAATCCTATCCTTTTGATATTGTGGCAACTAGGGTGCTTCAAAAATTTCCATGAATCTTTCCATGAGACATTGTCTTGAGTTGCAAATTTTGTACACTCTTGGTGGCCTTCCACTAGTCCTTGGCATCGCCCATGAGACAATTGATGGAAAATGTGATATTCCGCTCTTCGGCACATTGCATCTCTATAAAAAAAATTCATCTTTTCTATTCACTTCTCAGCCTGCCCAAAATTTTCAATTTCATTAAATTCAGGAGGGTGCTATTTTAGGAATCTCTCAATAGTATCCCTTGATTCCTCTCAATCGTGTTCCCTTCGAGCAGACCTCATTAGGCTATTCAGGATGTCATTGTGGTCTTCTGCTCTTGGGATAACATTTTCCTTAGCACGATTTGATGTCGGTGTACAAGATTCCATATTACCCATTCACCTAGCGGCAGAACATCGTGGATAAATCTACAAGTATATAATTCCCAATTAGAAGAGTGTCTATACCATAACTTAACCCATACCTGATGGCATGATGATGGCTCGTGATGCTTGCACATGGACTTCTATCTATCTAGGGACAGCTAAAAAGTGCCCATCATTAGGATTTGATACCTAACTGTAACGCCCCAAAATCACACCTCGCCACCTTGCAAAATGTGCTCTCGAGACACTACGACATTACATTTTTTGACTTAACAATGACCAACAGGCTGGCCCACATCATTTAAAAATAACAATTTAAACTAAACATTCTTTTCCAATAAAGAAGACTAAAAATATAGTACATCAGTTCCAATAGAAAAGCTAACATCAGATATAAATCACAAAAAAATATTAAGTAACCAGAATTCATCATCATTTTTATTACATGAGACTCAAGGCTCAACCAGGATCATATACCATGTGCAATGCAGACCATCATAAGCACCATCATCACCGCCATCTAGTCATGCTAGGCATCTAGATTATTAGAAGAATTGAATTCGCAGAAGAGAACCCGTGAGCTATGACGCTCAATATGTAAAGATCATATAAAAAGGAACACTAATCAGGAGTCAACATATGAATAGATCAAGCATTTCCTTTCCAATTTAAACAATGAAGACATGTGAGGAAAATCAACGCTTATCAACTTTTTTCATCTTTCTTTTTAGTAAGGGTGGCAAGAACATTAGTTACACCTAACTCTCATGGTGTACAATATAATCAGTATGTTCAGACCCAATTCATTGTGCAATTTGTACTTCATCTTGTGTACCATCATCTTTTATTTCAATCAATAACGAGTGATTACCAGTACAAGAAGATTAAGGAAAACTAGCACTAGTATGGTAGCAGGCCATGGGGTCCTTTTCTGACCCAAGTAAATTCTCGTAGTCCATAGGGGACTCAGTGATTCTCGAAAGAACTCAATAAACAGTAGGGATAAATTCTTCAGTCGGTCGGGGCCATTCTCTTCATGTGTACATTCATACACAATCATTAACATATTTTACTCTTTATTACCTATTATACTAGGTTCATGTGATAATACACTAGTCCTACCTCAATCAAGTTCAAATATTCATACAATCATGCGTCAAGCATTCTGGGACACAACCCGCATCATCAACGACACGGCTTGTGTTGTCTCCCGGGTCGGGCAGTGTTTAGGCGAACACAACCATTTCAAGCAGTCTAAGCATTATAAATGAGAATGTGGATCGTGTTCCAAGGCAACATGGTCCATTTTTGTCATCGAGTTTATTACATTATTTTCCTTCACGGAAGACACGGGTCCCGACAGAGAATGACACGACCCTTCTTTTTCTTTAATATGGGATCCCTAGAATAGATACTGTGTCCCTACGACACATGGTCCATTTTCTGATGATGTTTAGTTTCAGACAAAGCAGTCAGTGTAAAAGGGTTTATGCGGCCGTTCTACAGGGGAACACGGACCACATCAAATTGACAAGTGGTTCGTTTTGGGCAATTAAAATATTATCCTCCATCGCATAATCCATTAACATGGTTCATTCTAGACTATCTTACGTTGGTGTTGGAGACGCAGATTATGTCATGGGGAAACAGGCCCGTGTCCGGAGGAAGGTTATGCATTTAATCATTAGTTTAAAGACAAATCACATACGAAAAATCCTCAAATCTCGAGAACAGTACGAATACGGATAACAAGAAATTCATCTATCGAAAACCTTTTTCAATAGTCATTCATAATCCATTAAAGCTTAATTATTGCTTCTCTTTAACGATCCTAATTACATACCTTTTTACAAGAGGCTTATCTCCTATTCACGTCTCATACTAATTTCGCGTTTTCTTATCTTCTTCCCGGCTCCTTGTTCCGCGTGTTATTGCCTTCTCCCTACTCCATGTGTCATCGACCTCCATCAACCTCTCCTAACACAATTCTCGAGAGTGAAGACAAAGGATTCCCAAGAGATAAGAGAGGGGAGAGGAGTGAAGAGAGAGAGGGAGAAAGGGGAGAGAAGAATCACCTAACAACTAGAGTAGACAATCAATAGGGCTTAAGGGAAATTTTTTTGTGTCTAAGCTTTATATAAAGATGATTAGAGTTTCTAGTCAATTTAAAATGTAATTAAGTCCATAACCCATATTCAACTCCACCTTGGAATCGGTAACACGTGTCAACACAACCCGCATCCTCTATAGACACGATCCATTTTTTTAGTCACTTTCGTATTCCAAGTCAACACGGCCCTTGCCCTGCTAGAGCACGACCTTCGTTGACACCCCATTTTTTGTGCTATCTCCTATATCGTACACAACACGGCCCGCATTGGCATCAAGGTCGTTCTGGATGTTATAGGGTTAGTTGAGAAGAATAAGATTCTCAAGTTCAAGCAAAAGTCTATTTGGTGCACTCTTTTTTCTTACATACATAGTGCACTACTTTTAGCAAAGATTCACATTAAGATCGTTTAAGTTATGCAATGTGTTCCAAATTGACGTGAATAGTAATTTCATGTAAATTTGGGAATGACTTTCACTTCTGTGCAAGTGCATTAATTGACTTGTACTCGAGAAAATGTTCAATTGATGAAGGATTACAATTAGCAATCCTGAATGATCTAAGGTGTTATCATATGTGAATTCAAAAGGCACTATGCCTTCATTTTGATTTTGAACAATGTCGATAATCAAAGCATTGATTGAGACAAAGTCCTTTTAAACATAAAGAAGTAAACATTTTTTTATAGTGGCCTCTTCTTCAAGTTTTGAATAAAAGTCAATAATTAAGCTTGTTACCTAGAGGCTTGACTTGACACCATGTTGAAGATAAAGAGGAATTTGCTTCCCTTTTTTCCTAGAGCTTGCATATTAGAGCATGCATTTAAAATCATATTAAAGGAGGTCTCATCAAGTGTCATCCCATCCACTACCATTCTATATCCTTATGTTTATTATGAATAAGCCCAACAATGCTTGCATTCCATGGAATGATATTCTTGTAGCTAAAACCCAAATTGTCTATTTTTTCTTTTCTTGTTTTACATAACTAAGCTCATCACACTATACATATCGATAATGGCATCCCATGGGAACATGTTCTCATCAAAATTGTTCTTTTATGAAATTACAAAAAAAATTGCTCTTGACAAAAGAATATAAGTGCTTACCCAATTCAACATTCACAAAGCGCACACATGCACCAAAAACACTAACAATAGTGAATTCATTTAGTTTGAAAGCAAGTGCATCTAATAGACTACCAAGTAGCTATCAAAATCGAATATTGAGTCGAACGCCTTGGTCACACATCAAACCAATCCCAAAATCTATTTATAGTATCCATATCTCAACAATCCAAAATAAATATGTGTACATTTGTTTGCAATGTTTGGCTTAGAATTATTTATAGGATATTACATAGTTTGCAACATGAAAATGCCTCATGTCCCAAATATATTCACAATTTTTTCTTACACAAAATATCTCTTGTTGCATTCAAATCTGATACCAACAAAGTCCCCAAACTCATAACCTTTAAATTTCATGCAACGTTAAAGAGACGTGTAGTAAAGAATTTAAACCCTTGGAAAGAAAAAAAAAATTATGCATTGATATTAAAACAAATCCATCTATCTATTCAATTTTCAAAATACATATTGTACCGCATTGCTAAAGCACATAAAAATTATAATATCTTGAATTTTCATTTTTAATTCTTAAGAAAAGCAAAAATAGGATAATTGAGATTAAATATAATAATATTTATTTATAGGAAACCAACACTTAAATGCCAAATAATCACCAATGAAAAAAGAGTACCAATAATGAAAAAGTTTTGGAATAAATATTTGTAAACTATCTATTCTATATGCATGGAAGAGGAAAATTAAAATTTCTTCCCACGACTAATGAAAATATTGGCGAAAAAATAATATCTAAAATAATGAGACATGCTACCCTAAAAATAATGTATAACTTAATTTCAAGTAACAACAAGTTTTTGGATGAAACACAATTTAGGAAGCTAGAAATGTTTGATCTAGCATCTCAATGCTCTCTTCAATATCCAAAAAATTTAAAGTGTTGAAAAAGAATGAATGCAATTTGGGAATATGGAAAGGTTTAGTTTAGCATAAGGATATATTTTTCAATATCCAAACAATTTAAAATGATGCAAAAAACATGAACGTATGATCCTCCATGTGAATTTGGTAATCTACATATAAGTGAGAATTTATGCAATTTTCTTGGTGCAAATAGATTTCTAATCATTATATGCGCCCATAATATAGTCCAAATTCAATTACACAAACATATATGTATTCCACACAAAATACAAATGTGAAGTAAATTTGTTTTTATTGTATTAAGTGATGTATATTACAAAAGCTAACAAGATTATTTGCATTTTATCAATTCACAACTCAATCTAGATTTGGTGGGAATATGATCAAATAGTAATACATACATACATACATACATACATACATACATACATACACATATTACTTTAATCAATTTAATACCTAAGATTCTAAATTAAGGAAGATGTTAAATCAGATTTTCGTACTTGAATCCAGATTCAATAATAAAATGAATTAATGTTAATTGAAAAAAAATAGGTCTATTCACTCAATTAGTTTATTTAATACATTTTATCATGATTTCTAATTTTCTTTAATTTGTAATTGTATAACATTCTTTAACAATTAAACTGTTGACTTTGATAATTTTTATTACATCTTAATTTGAAACTTGGATGACAAAGTAAAATCGTCGCATCAAAAAAATGCCAATTAGTAATAGATTCATTAAATATTGTATCTTCTTCTCTAGATCTATAAGTTAAAGAAAGAAGATATGTCATAAAAGACTAAAAATGGAGGTAAAAAAAGATAATTTGGCATTAGAAAACTATGAGAGTGATTTAAGAAAACTAGTAATATGAAAAATGATAAATATAATAATTAGAATAATTAGTTTAATTAGTTTAATTATAATATCTTGAATTTTCATTTTTAATTCTTAAGAAAAGCAAAAATAGGATAATTGAGATTAAATATAATAATATTTATTTATAGGAAACCAACACTTAAATGCCAAATAATCGCCAATGAAAAAAGAGTACCAATAATGAAAAAGTTTTGGAATAAATATTTGTAAACTATCTATTCTATATGCATGGAAGAGGAAAATTAAAATTTCTTCTCACGACTAATGAAAATATTGGCGAAAAAATAATATCTAAAATAACGAGACATGCTACCCTAAAAATAATGTATAACTTAATTTCAAGTAACAACAAGTTTTTGGATGAAACACAATTTAGGAAGCTAGAAATGTTTAATCTAGCATCTCAATGCTCTCTTCAATATCCAAACAATTTAAAGTGTTGAAAAAGAATGAATGCAATTTGGGAATATGGAAAGGTTTAGTTTAGCATAAGGATATATTTTTCAATATCCAAACAATTTAAAATGATGCAAAAAACATGAACGTATGATCCTCCATGTGAATTTGGTAATCTACATATAAGTGAGAATTTATGCAATTTTCTTGGTGCAAATAGATTTCTAATCATTATATGCGCCCATAATATAGTCCAAATTCAATTACACAAACATATATGTATTCCACACAAAATACAAATGTGAAGTAAATTTGTTTTTATTGCAAAAAATATTGGCTGTCATTATGTCAGCCCACCAAATAAATGCAAATTATTAAGCAAATATTTTATAACCTCACCATTCGGCATGTCTCCAAATCCTTTTATCTGTTTATTTATATGCATTCATTTCATCATTAACCACGAAAAAGATCTTCCAACACCTTTAATGAAGACGTTAACTAATTATAGTTGAACTACAACGTTGTAAAAGATTTAACGAGACTTACGCGCTTTGAAACAAAACATGTAAAAGATGTAATATCTATTTCGAACAAAAATAATGAAAAATAAGGTTCATGATAGGGCTGATCTCATAACTTGACAATTTACAAACTAACTCAATGTTGTCACTGAAAAGACCACTGGGGACTTAAGGTGGCTTTTGCTTGACTTAGGAGCTCATAGTTCACAATCATAGACGATGGCAAGGAACAATAGGTGATGATCTTTGATATGCATTGCATGAAGCAAAAAAAATGAGAAAGAGTTGATCATTTGAACCAAAGCACATCGACGAGTTTGATACAAGCAGCTAACTCGATGTCATCATTAGAGAGGGCAACATGAAGAATCTCAAAGTGGTCGTAGGAAAACAAAGCAACAATAAAGTGTAGGTTTCACAAAAAACTTAGGTCACAAACAACAAGCAATACCACTATCAGATCGGGTAGGACGATGACGTGTGAAGGCTAAGCATACCCCGTGAAGAGGGAGAAGCATATCTCACGACGAAGTATGACACTATTTGTGGTTGACAAAGTATGACACTAAGCATACCTCATGAAGAGGGGGAACATATCATGAGTTAAATCCAATTTTTCACGACGTTTAGCCTAAAACCCTACTCTTCATACCAACATTAATCATCTATCATTGATACAAAAAGAAATTAATTTACTTTGCTCATTAATCCATCTACAATAGATCTTGCTAAGGATCGCCACCATTTTCTTTGTATACCTACATACATAAGGTGCTATGGAGGTGCATTTAACGACACACACACACACACACATACACACACACATACACACACACACACATATGTATATATATATGTATATATTCAAATATTTCATATGTTTAATTAATAGTTTTAATTTATTCTTAAAAACATTTGACTTTGATCACTTCTATCACATCTTAATTTGAAACTTGGACCACATTAGTAAAATGGTCACACAATGAAAATATTATAAAGTTGTACATACATTAAATACAATATATATATATATATATATATATATATATATATATTGTATATTTTTATACTCTTCTCTAAACCTATAAGTTAAAGAAAAAAAATATAAATCATAAATAAATAAAAAGGGTGGTAAAGATGATAAGTTGGTACTATCAAAATGTCGCGAAAGAAGATAAAAAAGAAGCTAGTGTGAGCAGCTTAAGAAAATTAAATAATTAGGAAAAATAATAATTCTAGTAATTACAATAATTAAGTTAATTAATAGTTTTTAATGGTACATTCATTGTAGTGTTATACAAAATTACTTGGCAATTCACATTAACTTCAAGTATTAAATTATAAAATGGAAATACACTTGTTCATGTATTATCCATAAGTAATTTATGGCACTTTATTATATTTTTTTCTTAAAAATTCTCTCTTTCTCTCTTGAAACTTGAATTCCATGATCTTTTTCATTTGGTTTAAATTTTTTCACTAGAAACTGAATCTAATTATTCATGAGATAATAATATAAAGTTCAAATGATATAATTTAGCAATAGTTAAATTATGACAACCCATGATAATCATTTAATTAACATTTCTATTATTTAAATGTTGAAATATAATGCCACTAGAAAAAATAAATATAAAAAAATGCACATATTATATTGCGTGATCACATGCATTACATACATACATACATACATACATACACATATTATTTTAATCAATTTAATACCTAAGATTCTAAATTAAGGAAGATGTTAAATCAGATTTTCGTACTTGAATCCAGATTCAATAATAAAATGAATTAATGTTAATTGAAAAAAAATAGGTCTATTCACTCAATTAGTTTATTTAATACATTTTATCATGATTTCTAATTTTCTTTAATTTGTAATTGTATAACATTCTTTAACAATTAAACTGTTGACTTTGATAATTTTTATTACATCTTAATTTGAAACTTGGATGAAAAAGTAAAATCGTTGCATCAACAAAATGCCAATTAGTAATAGATTCATTAAATATTGTATCTTCTTCTCTAGATCTATAAGTTAGAGAAAGAAGATATGTCATAAAAGACTAAAAATGGAGGTAAAAAAAGATAATTTGGCATTAGAAAACTATGAGAGTGATTTACGAAAACTAGTAATATGAAAAATGATAAATATAATAATTAGAATAATTAAGTAAGTTAATGAATAATATTTAAGAGTATATTCATTGGCAATCCAAAATTACTTGAAAATTCGCATTAACTTCAAGTACTAAATTAGTAAACTACATTACATTATCTTGTTTATTATACATAAGTAATTCAATGGGCAACTTTTTATTTAGCTTTTCGAAAATACTTTCTAGGAACTTGAATTGCGTGATCTTCTCAATTTATTTTAAATTTATTATTTGAAATTAGTTTAATTATTCAAGGCATAATGCTATAGAATTCAATTGATAAATTAGCTATGATTAGATTATGATTACCCATGATTATAATTTAATTAACATTTTATATTGTTTAAATCTTGAAATATGATGACACTATAACAGAAAGAAGAAAACATAAAAAGCCATGCCTTTCTTTTTATCAATTCTTATTGTCATGCGAAATAAGTGGGGGGCCTAATAAATTGTCTGACCACCTTGTAATTGGGATAACAATTGACACAAATTGACCATCCACTATATTTGCAAACTACAATATCATATATGCATAATTCTTTTTATGATATAACATGCACATAGTGCATAATGATAAAATATGGCAATTTCTTCTTTTAAAAATGATATTTTTATTTATATATTAAATAAAAATGCAATGTACTTTATTATATAATTCATGTAGTGTGCATGTACCTTTCATAAAACATGATCAACGATGAATGTTTAAACCGTTTGAGGAGCAAACATGAACAATATGCAAACTACACATTACACAATAATATTTATCAACTACTAAAACTTGAACTACAGTAGTAAATGTGTTGTATCATCAAAATAATGCAAAGTAATGAATTTATTGAATAAACATTCATTTTATATTTATAATCATATTCTCTGAACCAATAAGTTAGAGAAAGAAAAAAGAAGGGAATAATGAATAAAATGACAATCAAAATAATAAGTTGGTACTAAAAATCAAGAGAGCGATTTAAGGACATTAACTAATTATAAAAAATGATTGATATAGTAATTATAATAATTAAGTAAGTTAGTGAATAATATTTAAGGGCACATTCATTGCAATGTTATCCAATATTACTTGGCAATTCACATTAACTTCAATTATTAAATTACTAAAATGTAAATACATTATCTCATGTATTATGTATAAGTAATTTAATGGCCAATTTATTATTTGGATTTTAAAAATACTTTCTAGAAACTTGGATTGCATGATCTTTTCATTTGGTTTAAAAATTTTTACTTGAAATTTAATTTAATTATTCAAGACTTAAAGATACAACGTTCAATTGATACAATTTTGCTGTGATTAAATAATGATTACCCATGATAACAATTAATCAAAATTGACGTTGTTCAAATGTTGAAACATGACGACACTACATAAAAAGAGAGGGATATAGGCATTGTTTGACAAGACCTTATAACCGCTGCCGCTAATTCTTTTATGAGAGTAGAACGCTTGGTTCCCAAGCGTTTGAGAGCAAAACGCTTACAAACGCTTGGGTGCCAAACATACTCGTAATATAAGTCTTATTCTTTTTATCAATTCTTGGTGTCCTAGGAAATAGGTCTTGGGGCATAAAAAAATTAGGTGATCACCTTATAACCATGATAACTAGGGGCGGAGCTAGACAAATCATTCAGGGGGTGCATATTTTAAACTAACATTATCATAAAGAAATTAGAATAGTATGAGAATAAAATTCTAGATAAAATTTTAATTTGAAAATTAAATAAATATTAATTATTAATGATTAATATGAAAAAGATTGATGCTAAAATAAAAGAAAATACGTATAATTAAAAATAATTATGGAGAAAAAAGTTGCCACTAGGTTTCAAAACTTATTTTGTAGCTTTGATTTGTTTTGAGAAAAATAATTTGATAATTTTTTCAATAAAAATTGTTGCTATTTATATTGTGCTATTTAAATAAATGAAGTTAATTATGAAATTATATTTCTATTTAATTTTATTTGGACTCCAATATTAATTTAATTGGTTATGGACTGAGGAGATATCAAATTTGAGCATAACTGCACATAAAAAAAATCAATGTAAAAATTTAATAGGTAGACTCGAAACCAAGATCTTAGCTTCAACATCCATATAGTTGGCCAAATACTCAAAATAATCTTAATTTTCTAGGGGTGCTAGTGCACCCCCTTGCTCCCCTTTCCCTCCGCCTCTGATGATAACGATGCAATTGTATTGGACATATTGGGAATCATGTCCATTATGCGTGCAAACAGCCATATTAGATGTGCATCATAACGTAACATTTACATAATGAATAATGATAAAAGATGACACACTAGATATACATTTTTTTATGTATAATGAAACTAATTATGTAATGCACTTTTACGTATTAGTATATGTATGTAGTATGCATGTAGTCTACGTAAAACCTACTCAACTGCGAAAATTCGAGTTGTTAGAGGAACATAAAGTATGTTTACAATATGCAAACTACATATTACTCAAGACTGCACTCCACTTTTCCTTTCCTTTGATTACATCATATGTAAATGATAAAAATGTGCAGATTTATAGGACCAATTTTTTGGTCATTAGATCACCAAAAGGAAAGAAAAAAATTGAGATATGATGAACTTTTTATTCTTTTACATTTATTTCATACATTTTTAACAAGATCAACTTGATGAAAGCTAAAATCCTAAATGAATCCATAATAGTATACATTTTATGATCATGAATCTATAATAATTCTTATACTATGAATAACCAAATTGTAATTGCTCATTGATATATGATTTGATATACATTGAATGCAAAATGGTCCTAGAAAAGCATATAATAACATTAGTTAACACATTTATTAGTACTTTTTGATCATTTATTAATAGGCTAAATCTGGATCATATCAAATATTACATATATATATTAACAGTAATTATATTTTAAAACCCTAAAACAGCTAGCCCTCCAAATATATAAATACAAATCAAGGTGTTATTTGTAAAAGTCCCTTCTTCCCTTGGGCCAAACTTTTTTACTTAAAAAGCCTTCAGATATTTTTTACGGGGCCGAACGAACTGCTCCTTTGTCTTCTCTTTCATCAGGGGAAAAAATTGCTCATTGGCTTTCTTCATGTTTTCGACCAATTTCGCGCTTTTACACCCCTTTCTCCAATTCGTTGCCCTTGATTTGTAGCACTGCGTCAGGGTACGTTGTTTTAGGGTTCAGGAATCCCGTGGCGTCTTTTCGAGCATTTTTTTTTTCTCTTTTTGTTGGTCCAAATGCGCACGAAATAAGCTAAAATTTGATTTTTTTATGGTCCTTAGCAGTTTGCTGTCACCTCTCCCAGAGGCGAAATTGGGGGCAAATGTGATTCCTAATCGCAAACGGAACTTTAGGGTTGGAGTGGGAATTTAGTGGGTGTTCCTGGAGTTCTTTTTTTGGCGTGCTTTTATTGCTTTTATGTTCCCTTCGGGGTGCAATCTTGTGCTGAGTTTTTGATAAGAATGGGTTTCAAGCAAATTTATTCTAAGGGTTTTATGAGGTTTTCAGTTTTGAGCTAAAATCTTTTGACAGGAGCGGAGTTCCAGCAAATTTCGTGTTAAGGGTTTTATGGGGTTTAAGCGGTAGCTTGGAAGTACCTTTAAGATGACGAAGAATTCGAGCAAGAAGGAGGAGATGGCGGAAGACTACTGCTTCGTCTGCAAGGATGGAGGGCATCTCCGCGTTTGTGACTTTAAGTGAGAACGGCTTCTTTTCTCTTTCATCCAATTTAATTGTCTGACTCTTGGTTTATGAGTTTGTTGTTTCCTCAACCCTACTTTGATTTTGCATATCTATGTAAAATCTATTACCATGTACGTTAAGTAAGTTTGTCTCTTGCCTTCAAAGAACAAGTTAGTCTTAGGCAAAAGAGTGCACTTTGCATTTAGTTGGTTATGTTCTCAAAGTTTTGGAGACTAGTGAATTAGTTAATTTTCACGATGTTTCGGTGATATTCACTTGTTATGTTGTCAAATTCCAGAAATTATTGAATTAGGTAACTTTCATGATGTTGAAGTGAATTATCTGAATATAATTTTGTAGAAAATGAAAACAACCTTCTGTGCAGATAGACCAAGACCAATAACGTGAGCTATATCATTGCATGACATCTAAGAGTCTAGTCTAGGTGGACTATGTGCATGAAGAATCCAATTGATTATTGTTTATTTGTTCTGAATTTTTAAGAACAGGAACCAACTTGTAGCTCTTTCACTTTCTCTCTCTCTCTCTCACATACAGAGGAAAAAATAATTTGTAGTTTGTTCTTCTTAATTTACTCTGAAATCAGAGTGTTTCATCCATACATCTTCTTTCTGCATGTTTTCTCTTAAGGTTCAACCAACCCTTCAAAAAAAACAAAGACGTACCTTATGATTACTGTTCTTTTTCTTTGATTGTGACTTATGATCATTTTATCTTAGTAGATATGCTACATAGATAACATTGTACATCATGCATCCTTTTTTATTAGTGAGTGGGGTTTTGGCTAGTTGTTCTTGTTTTGTTTGGGAAGCTTCGGCTTTCCCGTGGCTTACCACACACACTTGTACATTTCTTTTTTTTAGATGGTACAAATGGACAGTCACTGAAATTCGTATTCGTCCTTCCCTTCTTAAAAAGATCATTTTACTTCAGTATTTCGTATCTTTGACTAGTTTTCCCAGATCAATTTCACTATATAGCTAGAGAATAATATTTGATGCATTGGAATAGAAGATAAATTCTAGCTCTTAGCTGCTCATGTAAAAAAATATTATTAATTGGATAAGATGCCCGCAAATATCAAATATTATTGATTGGATAAGAGAGTTTGTTATAGAAAGCTAAATTATGGAATCAAATGTGGTAAAGAATCCTAAAGACCCTATTAGGAAAAAAATATAATTTCATCATTTTGATGACATTTTACATTGAATGTTTATTGCTTTACTCCATACATCATTGAAGTAACCAATAATTGCATGAAAATTGTTTGATTGCTATACTCCATTAGAGTGCTCCATAGAATGTCGATTGCTATACTCCATATACTGCACAACTGTTCCGCTGTTCATTAATTCATCCTAATGTTATACTTCATTGTTTTCTCTTTATCAAATCTTCATTGATCATTTACCTTTTCTGACAAATTATTTTCGTTAGTGCATTTGTTAGTGTTTAATGATAGAAGCTGTTTAATGCCCTTAGTGTACGCCTAAAGATTGTTATTTCCATTTTCTTAGGAATTGCCTTAAGGCTTGTCATCCTCAATGTGTGGGTAAGGATCCTTCATTCTTGGAGGCAGATGATCGTTGGACTTGTGGTAAGTGTACCTAATTCCAGTTGTAGTCAAATTTTAAATGTTGTGAATCTTAATAATCTAATTTGGGTAGCTTCAAGGGATAAGAAGATGGCAACTAATCAAGTTAGCGTTTCTTAATAGAAGTTTATTGTCGAAAGGCGCTGCCATTTTTTTTCCATATAAGGAAAGTCTATTTTCTAGTATTAATGTGCACTTTCATCGTTTTGTTTGAAAGACTCTTAGCGTTCTAAACATCTTGCTGTTCTTCTATCTACCTGTGGGTGAGACTCACCAGCTTTTTTCTTCTAGGTTGCTGGGTCCTCTTTTTCATCATAAGTGGTGCTTGGACTGATGAGTGTCACAAGTTTTTCTTTTTTCCTTTAGAATTTAGCTCTGATAATTTTTCCTATCAATCTTTATGTGACAGGTTGGCACTCATGTTTTTGCTGCCCAAAGAATTCAGTATTTCAATGTTACTGCTGTCCATATTCAGTATGCGAGGAGTGTATAAAGGATTTCCAGTTTGTGCAAATTAAGAATAAGACAAAGGGATTCTGCAATGAATGCTTAAAGTTGGTGATTCTAATAGAAGAAAATGTTGATGTTGATTCTGATGGGGTATATCACTTATGACATTTTTTTCTTCAAGAAAAAGTATTGCTACATGATGAATATTTCTTATGCTAATAGTTGAAGTATATGATTCTAGTTTATGCATCATAGTTCATCAAGAGTTCCTTAATGCTATCAGTAAAAAAGGTTGCCTCCCTCAAAAAAAAAATGTTGCACCGATATCAAGCATATTCGAGTGTGCTTTGCATGCACATATTTTGTCTTAATAAAATCAATCTTATACATTCTAGAGAAGATGCTATATTTCAGAATAATTATCTTACTTCCATCACATTTAGTGCTCTAAGGTAGATGAGATTTCAAGATCACATTTTCTCTATTCATTTCCCATTATATCCTCGTCCTTTTTTAGGGTAAGGTAGATTTCAATGATGCAGAGACATATGAATTTTTGTTCAAGGATTACTGGGCAATAGTGAAGGACCAGGAAGGGTTGAGTCTAATTGATGTTCACGCAGCAAGTGCACTTCTTAAAAGAGGTAAAAAACATGATCATGGATGTGATCCTGATTGGCCACCTGACATGGATGTGCCTGAATGTGATTCCATGAAAAGTTATTATGATGAAGAGATTTCATTTCTCAAGGACTTGAAAGACATGCCTTGTAAGAGGAGAAAAACAATGAAAAGGTGCATGTCAAAGAAAAAGAAGACATATATCGGCTGGGGTTCAAAGGAGCTGATAACATTTCTTACTTCTATCGGGAAGGATACTAAAGAAGCTCTTACACAGTTGGATGCTTGTATAATCATCAAGGAATACATCCGCGCAAACAATCTTCATGATCCTGACAAGAAGAAAAAGGTTGTAATATGTGATGATAGATTACACTCTGTGTTCAGAAGGAAAAAACTGAAATATCACAAAATTTTCAGCTTACTTAAAAATCATTTTGCTGAAAATGATGACTCAGATGACTTCTCTTTTAGTTCGGAAGAAGATGACGACTCATCTAAGATAACAAAAAAACAAAGAAAAAATTCGGATGTCAAGACTTGTAAATCTCCAGACGATGATTCAGAAAAGATGCCTATACTGCCTAAAAGTTCATATGCTTCCTTAGTTGCACAAAATATTCATGCACTATATTTGAGAAGATCTCTAGTGATGAATCTTTTAAAAGATTCAGATTCTTTTCAAAGCAAGGTAAACGGTTGCTTTGTGCGTGTGAAGAATGACCCCAACGAACTCTACTATCTACCACAGAAGATGTACCAGCTGGGACAAGTAACAGGTTCGTTGATTTTTATGCATAATGTGGTGCATATTTCTAGCATATTGAAATTTCTTTCTGGTAGGGGAGAATACCCTTCATGAAGATGTTTTTATTTGTAAATGGGTGCATAAACAACTCAATCTCTGCGGAGTGATCTTTATGACTTGTTCATGGGTGTGGTGGGTAGAAATATGAAGTTTTTCTTTGAAGGCTAGAAGAGTGACTACAAACATTGGATAGTTATCCATTTTTTAGAGATATGAAGTTAATTCTGATCTTAACCCTGTTGTTTGTCCTTCTTGCGGTAGCTCAAATTCTAAAAGAATAAGCTAGCCATATGGTTTTCTTTCTTAGCAAAATGACATGTCTAATTGTTTACAACAGGATTTAAAAAGGCCTCACAAACATATAAGTCAGGGGAAGTGTCCACTGATGTGCTCCTCTGCGTCTCTAATATGTGGAAAGATATTCCAATATCCATGTTGTCTGATGAAGACTTTGAAGAGGTAGGATCCTTCATCTTTCTACTCTACAAAGTAAAGAATGAAAAGCGATACTTTTCCTACTATTTTTTTTGATGAAGGAAAGGATAACTACAAAGCTTTGGTAATCATCCTGTTTTGTATTCGAGGTTTAAATCATAATAATGTATAAAGTATGAAGGCCACATACAAGACAGAAACCTCAGGGGGTTTGGATGCCACAAAACAAAACTATTTTACAACAAACTTTTGTTTTTTTAGGTTCTTATGATATACTAAAGTTCTGTTTGAATGTTTTTTATGTCTTCAGAAAGATAATTAATTTCTTAATGCATATGCATATTTGTTGTAGCTTGGTTGTATAAAAGAAATTATCCAAGAGTAATATTTTCTGCTTTATCTCTATTGGTAGGAAGAGTGCAAAGATCTCCGTGAACTCGTCAAGAGAGGTACCCTAAAAAGACCCACCATTGTAAGTTTCTTCTCTCATGGTCTTGTGCAACTGTCACAAAAAAAAAATTAAGCCGCAGTGTATCTGTAAATTTTCAAAGGCAAATTAATTCTTTTCTGTATAGGTATTCCATGTATTCTTATGCTCTTCTGTGTTATATGGCTTTGTTTTTGTCAGAAAGAGATGGAAGAGAAGATTAGAAGCATTCATGTTGATATAACTAATCATGTGAGTATCATGCATTCATGCTTGTATTGCACAATATTAGGATTTAGTTATCTTGTCCATGCCATAAAAGAATATACTCTATTCAATCAGTTACCTTAACTATTTTATTTTGCACCTATTCTATTGATTTAAAAGGCAACTCATGACCCTGGTGATTGACTTATTTATGTATGTTCACATGTGTATTCTCAAATCAAGGATGTCTACAATCATCAACTGCTACCTATGTTGGGCATATAAGTGTGATTGACAATCCATGATCCTTTTTTTTAGGGTGATGTCATTTTTTTAGGTGTGATGATGTTTGGAAAAAAAATTATTTGGTGACTTCATCCTTAAAATTCATTCTTTTTCTTTAGTATGATATGAGACCAAATTGGTTTTTCATTCAGTGGATTGAAAGAGAGATTAAGAAGCTACAAAAGTTGATTGATAGAGCAAATGAAAAGGGGTGGCGCAAAGAATATCCTTCACCCATGTATTGCAAGCATGAAATGTATATTCATTTACTATATTTTTTGAGTCACTTATCAAGATAGTGTCATCATATCAAGAATTTATATATGGTTAAGTTTCACCTTGACCAGTTTTCTTGGATATTACATTATTTCAGTACATCGAGAAAAGAAATCTATTATGCACATCCGATGAAAGATCTATTCTCCTTCAAAAGATTCCGGAAGTTATCGCTGATACATGTGAAATTGAGATGGACTCAAGTAAGGTTCACTATTGCTTTGTATATAATATGCTAGACCGTAAGATTGTCTCGTTATGAATGACCTTTGTTTTTGCATAAGTTGGTTTGTCATGCATAAGTTTGCTAAGTTGTTTATTAACAATGGATGAGGACCTGAAGTAAAAGAGTTGAATCATGTAGCAATATAATTTTGTGAGATGCTTTGAGAGACCAAACATGTTTTTGTTGTCTATCACAAAATGATATCTCTAGTGATTTTTCTAAAGTTATCCATCTATCAACGTAAACGTTTTTTAAGTTCTCATTGGAGACATTTGGGTTAGGCCAGTTCGAGAAGTCCAAATCTTATTTTTCTTTTTGTTCTCTAATTCCCTCATTTGATAAATATTATATAAAGAACTCTTTGGATACCTAAAAATTGCACAAAATAAGGAAGGCGACGATTTTTCTGATTTGAGCTTTTGAGGATGTTTATATTGGGGAAACTATAAATTTTTTTTTGAAGAAGGAAAGGATGACTAGCAAGGGGGTAGTCATCCAACGTATTTATTAATTTATATTAGTTTGCTTACAAAGCCGATAGTATCAAAGCCAGCTTGAAAGTTACAGATGTGTACTTCATTCTCTAAATAAGACTTTCGCGTGGTGGATGATGTTCTCTGCGTAGACACGCTCTCCTCGGAAAATTGCACCGTTTCTCTTCATCTAGATGGCCAAAGGTATGCCAGAGGGAGCGCTCTATTTCTTCGGGTTTTGTATACACGAATTTGAGTATTCCCTCCCATTCTGAAGGAGTTCCAGAAGGATTCATCTGATGATGCATCCTATCTAGTTGATGTTAGCCAAGGCCCATACTTGTTGTGCCGCTGAGCAGTTGGGGAAACTATAATAGTTTCTAAAGAACAGATAAATGACACCCAAGGGGATGGGGAAAGTTTAGTGTTTAAGAATTAATGTTACTTATAACACTTTTATTTTAAGTCTTCTTAAACAACAACA
>LTAE01004234.1:2083-33371 GCA_001647135.1 Pontederia paniculata | reverse complement strand
TAACAAATATTCTGTAGCTAATCAATCAAATTCTTGTAGTGTTATTTAAACATGCTTAGCTCGTCTATATTAGGCCTACCTTGTTAGCTTATAAAGCCAACTTATATAATTAATATATATTATAAAGCTTAAAAGTGTTTAGCATATGAGTCAAAATTATTAATAATTTTGATTTAAAAAATCAAATGTAATGTCGAAAGAGGTACAATAAGTCACTTTTATTCGAAATTATTATTAATTTTAGTGTGTTAGATATGTACAATGCTAAAGTGCACAATATTTTCTTTTTAATATTCTAAATATAATTTAATATATATTTATTAATTAATAAATATTGCTTAATAAGCTATTAAGCTAGGTCAGGCTTCTTGAATTTAATAAACAATCCAAGCCAAACTTAATTTGTAAGTCTATTATAGGCATTTGGCCTAGCTCATTTATTAAACTTTTTAAATATGCCTGACCTATTTATGTGTTGGCCTAGCTCGGGTCGGCTTGTGTCCACCCCTACGTAGATGTTTCCCCCTCTTGTTCACATTGATCAAGAGGATTTTACCGCGTTAAAATTTGAGTGTCAATCCTTCTTTCTCATTTTATTCGTTGTTTTAATTCTTGGTCGATTCCTCGCCCTATATTCCTAATAAATTAGTATCAGAGCACGAGGTTTTTCGCTATCAATATTTTCGACGATGAGTATAATGAAATTTGACATCGAGAAGTTTGACGATAATATAAATTTTAGTTTGTGGTAAGTTCGGATTCTTGCTATCTTTGTTCAGAACGGATTGAAGAAGACGATAAGGAAAGAAACCCGTTACTATGGAGACGTCCGCCTAGAAGGAACTTGATGAGAAAGTCATGTCCGCGATCCAGTTATGTCTGACGAACGATGTTCTTCAGGAAATCCTTGCAGAGAAGACATCGAAAAATTTATGGATAAAGTTGGAGACTTTGTACATAACAAAAACTCTAGCAAATCGACTTGTATTGAAGCAACGACTATACACCTTTCGTATGACAGAAGGTACATTGATCAGATTTCATATTAGTGAGTTTGTTACCCTAATCAACGATTTGAAAAATGTAAATGCTAAGGTTGATGATGAAGATCAGACGTTATTACTTCTATGTTCTTTGTCATTTTCATATAAAATCTTTAAAGAAACTATGATCTACAGTAGAGATAAAGTTACTTTTGATAATGTAAAAAATAAACTTTTGAGTAAAAAAAAACTGGACAATGAATTGAGATACCAACATCAAATCAGATGAACATGCCTCATATTTGATGCAAGAGGCAGGCAAACATCAAACAAGAAATCAGAATCAAGATAGATCCAGATCTAATCGAAGCATAGAGATAAAGTATACAATTATTGTAAGAAGAAGGATCATATCAAGGTAGAATGTTACAAATTGCAATACAAAAATAATAAGTTAAATGAGAGCAACGACAAGGGAAATCAGAAATCAGATGTAGCAGATGCTAGTGTAGCCGAGAGCGAAAATGAAGATGTTGTGGTTGTGACGACGATTAATAAATCCAAATCTTCAAATGAATTGATTCTCGATTCTAGATGCTCGTATCATATGTGTCCTAAAAATGATTGGTTCTTCACATACAAGCCGATTGAATGTGGAGTTGTTCTTATGATCAATAATACAACTTGTAAGACTATTGATATCGGGTCTATTCAGATTAAGATGTACGATGGAGTTGTCCGAACATTAACATATGTTAGACATGTCATTGATATGAAAAAAGAATCTCATTTCTCTGGATGTTTTGGACTCAAATGGTTGCAAAGTAGTTATAGAACCAAATGAAATGAAAAATTCTCGGGTGCTCTTGTGCTGATGAAAGACTTAAAAATTGGTAGCTTGTATGTTCTTCTCGGTTCGATTGTAATAAGTTTAGTAGTTGTTTCATCATCCATTTCAGAAGTAGATTTTACAAAATTATGACACATGCATTTAGGTCATATGAGTTAGAAGGCATGCAAGTTCTAAACAACAGAGGTCTACTTCTAGGGCCAAAAGTTGGAAAGTTGAAATTATGTGAACATTGTATTTTTGGGAAGCGAAAGAGGGTTAGTTTTAATTCGGAAATTCATAGGACGAAGAGAACCCTAGATTACATCCATTCAGATTTATAAGGTCCTTCTCAAGTTCCTTCAAATGGAGGTAATACATATTTGCTTACATTTATTGATGATTTCTCTAGAAAAGTTTGAGTCTACTTCTTGAAATTTAAAGATGATGTCTTTGAGACATTTAAGTTATGGAAAACTTTGTTAGAAAAACAAACTGAAAAATGTTATTAAGAGACTAAGAACAGATAATGGACTGAAGTTTTGTGGTTCAAAATTTAATGACTTCTGTGAGAAAGAAGGTATTGTAAGATACCGCATAGTTGTAAAGACTCCACAATAGAACGACGTTGCAGAAAGAATGAACATAACTCTACTTGAAAGAGCTTGATGCATGTTATCAAATGCAATATTAGGAAAGGATTTTTGGACATAAGCTATCAACCTGACATGTCATTTAGTCAATCGATCCCCTATCGATAATTGGATTTGAAGATTTCTAAAGAAGTATGGTCAGATAGTCCTCCTAATTACTCACATTTAAGAGTTTTCGGTTGCCCTACATATGTATATGTAAATGATGAAAAACTTGAACCTAGAATTAGAAATTGCATATTTCTTGGTTATAAATATGGTGTTAAAGGTTATAGATTATAGTGTCCTGAAACTAAGAAATTTATTTTGAGTAGAGATATTAGTTTTAATGAATCTATGATGGTTCACTCGAGAAAAGAGTTGTCTGTGATTAATGATACAGAAAAATGAAATGCTTTGGAGAAGGAAGAGCTATAAATTATCAATTCTTCTGATGAAAATAAAGATGTTCAAACTAGAGATGTTGCTCTTGAAGTTCAAGCTTCTCCTGAGGCTCGACAACAATATATGTTGGCTCGTGATAGACATCGGAGAGAAACAAAGGCACCACAAAAATTGAGTTTTGAAGATTTTGTGGCTCATGCTTTAAGTGTTGTTGAAAATATTGAATTTTCTGATCTTTCCACATATAAAGAAGCTATACAAGTTCCAAATTACACCATATGGGTAATAGCTATGCAAGAGGAGATGGAGTCTCTACAAAAGAATGACACTTGGGAGCTTGTGAAACCACTGATTAATAAGAAGATTGTTGGCTGCAAATGGATGTTTAAGAAGAAGGAAGGACTTAGTAATGAAGACACTAAGTACAAGGCAGAGTTGGTTGCAAAAGGCTACAGTCAAGTGGAGGGAGTTGATTTTTATGATATGTTCTCTCCAGTTGTAAAACATACTTCAATTCGTACTTTACTTGATATTGTTGCTATGCATAATCTTGAACTTTAACAGCTAGATGTAAAGACAACATTCCTATATGGTGATCTTGAAGAGGATATATACATGAAACAATCAGAGAGTTTCCATGTTGAAGGTAAAGAATATCATGTATGTCATATTAAGAAGTTCTTGTATGGACTCAAACAATTTCCTCATCAATGGTATAACAAGCAATTAAGTGAATTTTGCGATATCTAAAATATGTTTAGAATTTGGTAAGAGTACAATTGGTTTGATTGGTTATGTTGATTCAAGTTTTGTAGGAGATTTGGATAGAAGAAGATCTCTCATATATTATGTTTTTACTATTAGTTGGAAAGCTATTTTGCATGACACAGTAGCATTATCCACCACTGAAGCATATATTAATATATGGTTGTTACTGAAGCTGTAAAGGAAGCAATCTGGTTGAGAGTATTAGTTGGAGAATTCAACATGAATGAGAAAACATATATTGTGATAGTCAAAGTGCAATACACCTTACAAAAAATCAGATGCATCATGAAAGGATAAAACATATTGATATGAGATATCATTTTATTCATGATGTAGTGCAAAAGAAAGATGTTCAAGTTCAAAAGATCAACACTCATGACAATCATGCACACATGATCACAAAGAGCTTACCTATTGCCAAGTTTGAATTCTGCTCAGACTTGGTTGACATCTCACAAAGAGGAAGTTAGGCTCATCAGGGCTATTTGGCAAAGGAGGATATGATGAATTTTTTTTTTATTTTGAGAGTCATGTAAAATTCAAGTCAAGGTGGAGATTTATTGTTCTTCTTGAATTATTATACCTTATACTCAAAATTGTGAAAGAAAAAAAATTGAGAAAAAAAAATCTATGGCAGTAGCGGAGGGCTCAGACCTTTATAAATAAGGGTTATGATTTCATGATGTATTCTTTTCTTCTTGATAGTGAAAATTCTTTGGTTGGGCCTATGTTTTCCTCTTGTTTACATTGATCAAGAGGATTTTACCACTTTAAAAATTTATGTCTCAATCTTTCTTTATCGTTTTATTCGTTGTTTTGATTTTTGGTTGATCACTCGCCCTATATTCCCAAACACATAAATATTCAATTGTAATTAATCCTCAAGTTAGTTAATAGACAATTAAACGAAAAAAAACTAATGTTTTTACACATTGATAATATAATAATAGATGCAACAATCTGTTCCATGAAAAATAAATCAGTTAAAGTGAGGTTGTTATATTTTGGACATTCAAAGACTACATTCTCACAATGTTATTAACATCATAATAATGCATTTGTCAATTTCCATCTTCTTGAGATTAAAATGAACAAAGTTTATGAAGTAACAAATGCACAAGTCTCTAGTACATGCTGAAGATGACAAGTAGTAAACAAATTAAACTACGTGATTATGTAGAAACCAGAATATATGCTCCAAGTGAGCTGTTGAGGATGAAGAGTAACCCACCAAGGCCTTCAAGGAATATGGTGGTAGCAATTTACACGACTCATCCAAAACAAGAAAACTAGCATAGTGCAAATATGAAACAATATGGATTAAAAAAATGGTCCTTATTTAAGGATTGTGATCGAAACTCAAAGAGCAAAACATGATTCTACTTCAACATTTGGCACCACAATGCCAAGAATAGAATATGTTCCATGAGACGATTGAACTTTGGTTTCAGCATCTTTGCTGCTGGGTCATTATCAACTCCAAAATCATTAAACCTGATGAGACAATTTTACATTATAAGAGGTTAGGGATGAAATAAAATTATCTGAATTAACTGAATAAAAGGAAAGACAATAAGGTTTATGTAAATGTCAATAATCAATATGCCTCAACAATAAAAATTCAAATCCATCTACATCATAAAACAAATGAAACAATAGTAGTGGTCCTTGTATTTTTCAGCATCCAAGTAGATCCATTACCACCAGTACAACTGTTGGTATTTCATTTTTTTTTAAGTAGTTGATCTCCGAATAACAAGTAATCTCATAACAAATATTTCAACCTCTGATCTTCTTCCTAACTTACAAAGAACCAATTTTACTAATCATGCAATAAAATGAGGATCTCATTAGTTACTTACATATTGTTATTGTACCTTGAAATATTATACCATGTACTCAAAATTGAAAAAAAACTGAGAGAAAAAAGGGAATATGTGACGGTAGCGGAAGACTTGGGCCGTTATAGAAAAGGGTTAGGATTTTATGATGTACTTTCTTCTTCTGACATAGTGAAAAGTCTTTGGTGAAGGTCTCCTTTGCCCGTTGATGTTTTCCTTTTATTCACATTGATCAAGGGGGTTTTACCACGATAAAAATATGTGTGTCAATCTTTCTTTCTCGTTTTATTCGTTGTTTTTATTCTTGGTCGATCCCTCGCCCTATATATTCCCAACACATATAGGGCAAGTTTGGATTGATGTAAAATGATTTACATGTAAAACTTTTTACAGTAAATGGAATGTTTATGTTTGGTGTGCATGAATTGCATTTGCAGTAAAGGAAATGCCTTTACATCAAGTGGGGCACACAAGGAGAGATAAAATGAATTTGGAATTGGCTTTCCGGAAAAGATGAGTGAATTTTGAGGATGGATCCAAAGAAAATTATTTATAAATAATTATTTATACTTTTTGAAAGATAATTTGTAGTATATTTTTATAAAAGTAAAATATTACTCCAAAATTTTTAGCGAAATTGATTAATTTTAAAATTGTAGTATAAGACTTTAAAATTGATTAATTTTTTTACAATAATTAAAGTTATCATTTATTTTTTTACCGAAAAAAGTTGTGATAAATTTAAAATGATTAAACAAATAAAATGAAAAAATAAAATAGAAAATATATGATAAAATATTAAGTTAAATATTTCATTAAAGAGTACATTAATTAACAATATAATATCGATAAACCTAGAAATTCAAAAATAAAATGAAAATCCAATAATAAGACAAATCTATCTTTTTTAAAAACAAATAAGACTAATAAACTATTAATAACAAAAATATTAAAAATAAACAAGAAATGTCGTATAAACTTTTAAAATGATATCAAAATACAATATAATAAATTAGGTTAAAATTAAATTAATCTAAAATATTAAGGTAATAGAATATTCAATTATATATAAAAAACTAGTATATTATAAAATATTTGTAATAATAAAATATTTTTTATATAACTAATTTCAATCAAACAACTAAATTTATTTTGTAAAATTACATTTACTTCTATCCAAACAATTAAATTCATTTTTCAAAATTTCATTTGCATCTATCCAAACAACTGAATTCACTTTCTAGAATTTCATTTACATCTATCCAAACAACGGAAAAACAGCTCCCGTAAATACAAATCACTCCAGAATTCCTATTTACAACTATTTACATTCTGGAAAACCAATTACGTCAAACCAAACTAACCCATAGTGATGTAAAATCAATTTGTAGTGAGTCTACCACATACAAACCCAAATCCTGCAACCTTTTTCCTTACTCTTGATCTCATCCCGACATTGTTCATCTTTAAAGCTTATCCTAACCATCTACTTCTCACCTAATGCTCCAATGTCTAGCCTCCAGTTTCCGCCATCTTCTTCCCCCAAAGACCTCCATCCATGGGTGTCCATGGCCTAAAAAATACAAGGCAACAATAAGCTTCAACGTTCAAAACTAAACAGAAGTTCATAAAAGTGCAAAAGTTGGCTTTATGCCATCGAGGAAATAGAAGCTCGGACATGACATAAGCAGTTTAGTTTCACACATTTATCCACATGTTGTTTACAACATCCCAGACCAAGATATCAGCCATGGAGCTTGCAAGTATGGACGTTTGCAACACTAACTTCCTCAGTGTTGTGATCTCTATTTTGCCTTCCAGAGAAGCTAGAAAATATGTAAATTCAGAATGGCTATTTGCTTTTGTTTCTTTACAAGGAACTATAACTAATTCAGGATTAAAGTACACTATGATATTATTCATTTCCCTCTACACTTTATTTTTCTCCTTTGGAGAAAAGTTTCTGCATAAATATTGTCCATTCAATTGTTACATCTCCTTTCCAAAAGAAAAAATGTTGAATCTGAAACATGATGAAATTATCGCAAAATTGATCTCATATATTTCCAGCCATTTAAAAGAATTCCAAGAGACCGATGTAATTTTTAATGTGCTATAATGCATCTGTGTATACAAGGAAAAAAACCTTACAAGTTAATGACAGTTTGTAGCTGAATCTTTAAATTTTCTAATCTTTTTTGTTAAAAAACACTCTTATATATTCATGGACTCAGCTTACCAAGAAAAAGGCACTAAACATGCGTGATAGATAATTGTCTCTTTCATAAAGTATCTTAAATGATTTAAACCTTGCCTAATAGAGATAAGAGTTTGAGGAGCCTATTCAACAATTTCACTAAGTAGACTTCTTAGCGATGATCGAAATTGTCGAATTCAATTTTAATAATATGTGATGAAATTTGAAAATTCAAAATATACTTTAAAGATTTGATCGCAGACATTAAGAAACAAATCTGAAAATCCAGATAATTTCTAAGTAGTATCCTTATCTTGCAAAATTGAATATCAAAATTCACATATCCTAAAGTGCGACACTTGCCAATTAGAACTCAAACGGATCAAATAGTTAATATTGACACAAATATAAAACAAGTTACGCAATTTCATTCCTAAACCTAACTTGAAGCTTCCATAATGTAAAGTGGATGAATCACAAGGGTAGTTTCCCTCCCAACATTTTTTTCCAATAAATCAAACTATCACCCAACTCGGACAAAAGTTCATAGTAAATAGATCATGGCAGCGGAATCTTAATTCCTAAACAGTGAAATATCTATCGAACAAGTGAATAGATGGATGACAAAAGATTTAAAGGAAAAAAAAGAGCTAGAAATCCTCACATTTGAATGGGTGACATGAGATGGTGGAGTAGTGAAGTGGTAGATTATTATTAAACTCATATTTGGATAAAATTTTATGGCGGTAGATGGGTTAAACTAAATCATGTCATATTTAAATAATTTAAGTAAAAGTCATTTATACCTTTTATTATATATCATTATTTATGACCCTTAATAAATACAATATTATTACATATTTGTTTAATTTATTATAATATTTATATATTTATTATTATTTGTATCTCTTTATATATTTTAATCTTATGTTTAGTATTTTTTTCTTCTAATTATGTATTTTGTTTCTCTTTCACATTTTTTTTACCTTTTATTATCTTAAAAATAATAATGATAAAAAGATCAAAGATGAGATGTAAATATAAAAAGAGTGGAAAGAAATTAATATTATCATTACACCAATAAAAATATTGTTCAAATGATAATATTTTAAGATGCTAAAGTAAAAAATGATCACAAAATAATTGTTTATCTTAAGTTGAATAAAAAGTAATTAATTTGAAACAAATTATAATGAAATTTAATAAATTTAAAATATTATGATAAAAAAATTAGTCTGAGGAAAAAATAAATGTGAATGAATAGAAATTTAACAAATGTGATTATTAAATAATTATAAAATAAGATAAAAAAAAGTTTTGTTGAACTCAATTCAAATATTTATCTATCATAAATTAAAATAATATAAGTAATAATATCATTTTAAATTAATTATGGTATAATTTTAAAAAGTTATTTAAAGAGGTAGTCTTGTCTAAAAAGTTTAATTCCTCCTAATTTCACCAATTTGATGGAATGAACTATTTGAAGTTTGGAGGTACGAGTCACCTCTCCAAACCCCTTATGATCCCTATAATTTTTTTATCCAAACATAATTTAACTTACCCCACCCGCGTATCTTCCATCTAATTCCTCCTAATACCATAATCCAAACAAGCCCTTAGTCAAATTGGTGATCCCAAAGATTAAATTCAAATTTATTAGCTTCCGTCATTCTTAAGACACACCGATTAATTAGGTATATCAACTGAACTTAATTTTTAAAAAAATTATCCATGATCATGAGACCCAATGGTAATCCGAAATTATTAACATCCGACTAATTCGATATTAGAACATGCGAGATGATGATAAACTCTCGCCAAATTAGTGACTCAGAGGCTTGAATTCGCGATGATTAATTTTCTTATTCCTCAACTAGAAGCACAAATTTATTGTGCCAACTAATCTTGATTGAGGTTAAGACCTTATTAATACATGGAAAAGATGTAGCAGACCGAAACGCCAAATGAATCTATCTTCCCGGCCACATAATAATTGTCTTTTCATACTATTACCTGCAAAATTTAAGGCCCTTCTCCAGCTCCGCCCGGACAGCCGTAGTACTCGAGTACCAATAACAGAGAAAATGGTCATGTGAATCAAAAAAATAAGGTAACCATATTCAGCCACGCAACCCTCCTCTCTCATATGAATATAGTCTCTCTTTTCCTTTGCTTACCCTCTGAACAAAAAAAACCCTAAATCAGCTTCACCATCATCCCTTCCTACGGTATACACTGCCAGATAGTTGATGTCTACAGGAAAACTCCACGACCCTCTACACACTCCTGAGCCTTCCTCGGCTCCTCTCCCGCAATTTCCTTGCACACAATATCCTCAAGTCTTGAAGTTTCCCCACAAAGAGATTGTCAAAGACATGGCGTCTAGATTCCTACAAGTAGAGGAGAAGCAACCAGAGAGGGAATCAACATCTGAGGAGTCAGAAGAGGAACACCAAGACTTAGACCTGATACCAGTTGTCGAGCAAAATCGTACTATAGGAAGGCGAATGCCCGTTTATCTCCTCTGCCATCTTTGATCAAGGCGAAAGCCTCAAAGCCCCTAAAGAAGGGCACATGTAAGAAAGTTCCATCACAAACTCCACCTCTAAGCTCATCCTCTCCTCCTCTGTGCAGAATGACTCTCGGGCCTCCCTAGTCATTGAAAAATGAAGCTGCTTGCATGGAATTGCCAAGGGGCCTTCTGGAGCAAAGTCCACGCTCGACTGACTGACATCATCCGACAACATAGTCTGGACTTCATCGTCCTCGTGGAATCACATGCAAACCAGATCAACTCCCAAAAGGTAATACATCACTTACGATGTGACTGGAAAGGTATCATTCAGGCAGGCGTTGGAGCGACTGGCGGCATCCTCATAGCATGGCATTCAGAGGCTATTAAAGTCTCGCTAATTAAAAACTCTAGCCAAGTTATGCATGTGGTGATTACCTCAAATGATTTTTCCTTTCTCCTCTCTGCTATTTATGCGAGTGTTTTTTCATCTTCGCGTTTGGAATTATGGAACGGTCTATCTCATATGTCTCTTGATGATATTCCATGGTTACTTATTGGGGATCTAAATTGCATTTTAAATCCAGAGGATAAAAGAGGGGGGCAACTGGTTAGATCAACTAAGTCAACTAGGGCCCTTGAACATATAATAATGCAACATGGACTTTTTGAACTAGATCCAATAGGTACCAGACTCACCTAGTGTAATGGTAGGTTAGGCCAGGCAAGGGTTCTTTGTCGACTTGACAGAGCCATGGTAAACCATCATTGGCTAAGGAAGTTCCCTGAGTTAAAACTAACCACTCTCGAAAGAACTGCCTTTGATCACACACCACTTTTACTAGACACTTGCTGCAGTAAAAGAAAGCCTAGACCCTTTTGATATGAACATTTCTGGTTTGAACATCTGGAGGCTAGTAACATAGTGCAAAGTGAATGGAACATAGGCACTTCTCTTAGTCCTGATGAAGCTATCCTACTCTCTCTTCGGATCCGAAAGAAAACTTTCTTTTGGAATAAGCACACATTAGGCAAGTTGGAAATCAAGATACAAGAAGTCAAACACGAGATCCAACAACTAGAACAATTGGACACTTTAGGATCCTCTCGGTTCACCAATTAGGCTACCTTAAAGGCTTGTACAACAAACATGTGGACTTGTTAAGACAACTGAGTCTTAAATGGTGAAGTAAATCAAGGGTCAATTAGTTGAAAAATAGGGACAAAAACACCTCATTTTTCCATCTTAGAAAAATAATTAGAAAAAAAGAACTTAATCCATTTAGTGGAGGACAATTCAGGCAACACTGCTAGGATTGATACTGCTATCAGTCGGGCTTTTGTCTCACACTACCAAAATCTGTGGGGATCAGATCCTGCTCCACAGATTCAAATCCAGGACTGACCAACCTTACCCACTCTAGACACATAGTGGCATAATAGTCTAACATCTTCAGTCACCAACAAAGAAATTAAGGACTGCCTCTGGACCATGGCTCCAGGGAAAGCCCCAAGCCCAGATGGCTTCACGACAAAATTTTATAAGCACCATTAGGATATAGTGGGACCCTTGATATGCCAGTCGACAATCAAGACCTTTTTTGCTACATGGACTATGTCAAAGGGATGGGGAGAAACATCACTAGTCTTCATACCAAAGAAACCACAACCAAAGTTGGTAACAAACTTCAGACCTATTGCCTTGTGCAATGTTCTGTACAGACTCTTGTCAAAACTACTAGCAAAGGGACTTAGACCCACTCTAAACTCTTTAATAGATTACAAGCAATCTGCTTTCTTACCTAGGAGGTCTATCTAGGATAATATCCTGATAGCACAAGAACTTGCCCATAGTATGAAATCGGGAAAGAGGAAATACCTCCTAATTAAGGTTGACATGGAGAAGACATTTGACAAAGTCTCTTGGTCTGATGTACTCAAAGTCCTCTTCGTCGTGAAATTCCCTCAGAAATTTATAGAATGGATAAAGTCATGCATTGAATCCCCTTCTTTCACCTGCTATATTAATGGCTTAACCTCACATACCTTTCATAGTTCTAGGGGACTAAGACAAGGTGACCCTCTCTCCCCATACCTCTTCATTCTGGTATCTCAAGTTTTCTCAACACTTATGAACCTTGAGGTGCAGCAAGTTTCCATCCAACCCTTTAGAATGAGAAACTTTACCTTAAGTCATCTGTTTTATACAGATGATGTACTAATCGATATTGCAGCAAATATTAAAAGCGGCAAAGCCCTCAACACAATTTTCCAAAAGTATAGATGTTCACAAACCAACAAAAAAATCTGGATAAGTCTGCCTTCTACCTCCCACCAAAGTTCAACTCACACAGGGGATCCAAACTTAAGGACATACTCAAAATGAATATTAGTAATTACCCTTTCTCTTACTTAGGGGTCCCTAGCTATCTCATACAAATACCTATCTGCCAAAGAGCAAGGTTTCTTAGTGAGTAAATTTCGTTCTACTCTCTGGGTGGAAGACTAAATTGCTTAATCATGTAGGAAAAGAGGTACTTATAAAATCAGTATTAAACACTATCCCTAACTATGCACTCTCCTCGATATATATATATATCAGATGGAAATTTAAAACCCTAGAAAGGCACTCCAAAACTTTTTTTCTGGTCTAACCGGGGGGATAAAACAGAACTTCACTTTATTAACTAGAAAATGATACAATGTCATAAGCATCATGGGGGATTGTGAATCAAGCAACTTAAGGACATAAGATCATCTCCGGTGATAAAAAATCTATGGGGTTTTGAATGGAGAGAGAGATCTTTGGGTGTAAATGGTGACTCAGAAGTATGAGATGCCTCACCCCTGATCTCCCCTTCATTCAAAAACCCCTATAGCTTGGTGTTGGAAACTTATGCTGAAAGCACTGGACACTATCAAGATGGGCATGAAAAACAAATAAATGATGGTACATCTACTAGTTTGATGATGGATCCCTAGCTTTTTAATGCCCCACTTAGTTTGATCCCCACTTGTGTAAATATAGAGGTCCCCCTCTTTACATCCTCTGTTTCTATGTCAATATCTAATTATACTTGGAACATCCATATGCTTCACTCTTAGTTTGGTCATTCACTTGTTGAACACATTACTTCAATTTACGTGCCTCTGGTTCCTTGTGAGGATAAGTGGATCTGGGCTAATGACACACATGGTGAGCCACATGCAAAATTAGTGTATAAATTTTTCAGTATGAATATGTCGATTGTCTCTGAGAATTGCAGGAATTGGATAGGTTGGAGAGCCATATGGAAAGTTTCAGCTGCTCCTAAGGTCCTAAATTTTGTGTGGAAATTAGCACATGGAAAACTATCTACTAAAGATCTCATTGTGAAATTTCTTCCATCCATAAATATATTATGTCCATTGTGTGGCACTCAGCCTGAATCTGTTGCACATCTTTTTTTCCTCTGCACAATGAGCTCACAATTATGGTGCATACTTCAACAAAAATTAGGCCTCCACTTTCACTACTTTGACCGTTGGCAATATGGGGACTGGATAAAAGAGGGTGAACAACTGGACTATCCCTCTGTCCAAACTGCTCTCCGTCATATTTTACTGTCTTTGGGGCATCTGGTCTTCAAGGAACGATGCTCATTTCAACTCCAAACACATGTCCATTCCTGCTGCTCTAGGGAAAGCCTTGGTGAATTCAGTTGAGTACATTGATAGCATTAGATCTGAGGGACCCCCCACCAATGACACCATATGGGTTAGGTGGGAGCCTCCACCACTCGAATGGTTCAACTGAACGCAAACGAATCCTTTATAGGTCCAGGGGAGGTGGGGGGAGCAAGATACATTATACGCACTAATTCAGGGTCTTTTCTTTATGCAGGATCACTGAAAGGGTGTTTTAACTCGGTACTGGAGGCAGAAGTCTGCGGCTTAAGACAAAGTTTACAATCTTGCAAGAATCAGGGGCTAACAAGGATACTTATTGAAGGTGACTTAGCAACAATGGCCGACTTACTTAACAAGAAGGGCCCTTTCCCATGGAGACTTAGCAACTTGTTCCTTGATTGTCTTCATCTTTTGTAATTTTTTTAAGATGTAAAACTCACTCATATTTTTCGAGAGGCCAATAGGGTTACGAATTTTTTGGCGAATCTCGAAAGAGGCTCTTCGCACAATATTTTTTGGGAGTCACCTCATGAAGGACTCTGTAATATCTTGTATGATGACTCTTTTGACAAACTTTCAAATAGATAACTAGCATATCTTAAAAAAATAAAAAAATAAGGTTATTTGTGTATATTGCTCGTAAAGTTATTTTTATTTTGTGCCCAATATTTGACGAAGATCACGCATATGTATACAATCACGATTGAACCGAACAATAGTACATATAAAAGTATATATTATTATAAGTTAACAAAATCAGTAAAACATATAGTATTATTATACATTTGTGCAACATATATATATATATATAGAGGTATAATCTATTTAATATTTAATATTACTTTTCATCAATGAACAGTCTCCTTATCTACCAGTCAAACTTAGTTAAAAAGAAAAAAGAAAAATAGACCCTTTGCCTTTTCCTATGTAAAATGAGTCTCATCAATTTTGGCGGAAGGTAACATCTGCTGTTACCTTGCGTCAGAAGCTTGTGCTATGTTTGGTTCCTGTTCCCCCAATCTTTCTGTTCTTAAATGGCTGCCATCACCAAAACTGGTAATGTCAGTCATTCGTGGATTTGAAGACTAGTACTCACGTGGTGTGGAAGGTTGTGATGCATCCAACATGAACGTGATTTTAAATGAATGAAGTTGGCCAAACCTAATTGAAAGATGGACAATTGAACATTGATTTTATGAAAGATCTTAATAAAAGTTCTATAAATTAAAATTGGTAAAAAGTTAAATATAAGAAAAACATAAAAAAAATGAAATTTTGATAATGTTAGGTCCAACAGAAATTATTTTTACCTTCGAAAAATGCACAAGGTCGTAGATTAACTCGTTAATGTGGTGTTTGATTGGAATATTCACGAGCCAAGAATTATTGTTCAGCTAATTTTATTATCTTGTGTTATTTAAGAATGATAAGTGTTAGAATGAAAAGTGAATAAAATAAAAAGTATTAATAAAAAATGATTGAAAAAAGGGAAAAAAGTTGAGTAGTGTTATTAGAACTAATATTCATGTGTAATGATTAAGAAAATAATATATATATATATATATATATATATATATATATTGTCATTTAACAAATACACTTTTTTCTAAACATTCATAGTTTTTTTTAAAATAATAGTTTTATTCTTCTGTTTTTTTTACGTGTTATTTATTTTGTTCGTAAAATAAAGCTCTATATTAAATTTTATTCTCCAATTAAATGAATTCTTAGTAAAAACTTTCGATATTAACTCAAGACCTCTCTTACTAAAAGTCGATTTAAATCATAATATCAACATGATTTGGTACCTAAGATTGCAAAGCATTTTGTTACTTTTCTCGGCAATTAATTTTGTGGCATATTTAGTGTATACTATTTTGAAAGAGTTAATACGCGTGGTCCTTTCTTGCTATATTTTGTGGCATATTTAGTGTAAACTAGTTTAAAATATGTCCACTTATTCATAGTTGAATGGAGGTACTGTTTTTTACTATAGTACATATACAACACAATGTTATACCTTCCAAAACAATTAAATGGATTTTAAATATAGAAAGATTATCGAGAAGTTTAATAAAATTTTATTTCACATTTAACTTATATCATACATAAAAATATAAAACCAATTATTATATAAAAATAATTAATTACCTATATAAAGTATTATCTTTAATGCTAATTTCATGAAGTTATAAAACTTACAAAAACTCTTACAAATTTTTAGGACGAAAGCGACGAGGTAAATTCAAACTAAGATAATGACTCTGATGTCCGAATCCGAGCTATTAACTCTTCATCTCGAGAATTTTTCAAACTCTATCTTTAGCCCTATATCTCTTATATCTAAAAGGTTTTCCTTCACTAGCAGATTTTTTTTAAAAAACTCTATCTATTCTAATATGAATGATAAATAAATCTATATTTTTTTGTTTCAATATATTAATTACCGAAGTCAACTAACTTAATTTAAAAAGTGTCGGCCTTCATCGAATTTAGGAATGGTATGTATTTTATGTTTAATTTGTATTTTCATTTTTTTCATTATATCATGGGTTAATTTCATTTTCCTCTCTCAAACTATAATATATCTACCAATATAACTCTTGAACTATATTATTCATTTGAACTTTTTGAATAGTGACATTTAATCCCAAAATCTAAGTACCATTATCTTTTATATTTTCTTATTTTTTCTAAATTATTAAATTATTATTTTACATTTGTTAAATTATTATTTTTAGATTCTTATCTAATAATATATTTTTTAATAATTCTAACTATATTTAAGATTCAACTTTAACTTTTCTATTTTTTAAGTATTATTTTTTACTTCAAAATATGCTTCGGCTTCAATTTTATTTTATTTTTTTAAATTCAATTGTAAGTTTTCCTTTTTATATTCTTGAGCAAGACTAAGACTATTTATCTTTGATCAATTAATTAAAGAAGGATAAAATAATAATTTAGCAATGTAAAAAATAAATAAAATGATAGAAAAAATATTAAATCTTATTTTTGGGATTAAATATTATTGTTAAATAAATTTAAAAATGCTAAGTAAATAAAAAGATAATTGAGAGAGTATAATAGTAAATATGTTTTAATTTAAGAGTGGAAATTGTATCATTATATCATTGGCCTGTCCTGGCTTTTATTTGTATTTCCGGTACAAAAAGGCACTCTTTTTGGGTGATCTCACGAAACGCGCCTCTTTCATCTCTCATCACACACATAGGTTTGGACTTCAGACTTTGCCATGGCCGCCAACGGAAGCGAGATGCCGTCGCCGTTGCCGCTCAGTGTCCTCGAGCGCTCCCAGGTCTCTCCGCCGCCGGGCACTGTGCCGGAGTCATCTCTGCAACTGACCTTCTTCGACGTGGCATGGTTGTACTCTTCCCCCGTTGACCGCGTCTTCTTCTACCGCTTCAACGAGTCCACCTCGCATTTCGTCCACGCCACCCTTCCCCGCCTCAAGTCCTCGCTCTCGCTTGCCTTGCAGCAGTTCTACCCCCTGGCCGGAAAGATACGCCGCTCGCCGGGATCCGACAAAAGCTACGAGATACACTATGCCGGTGGCGATTCGGTTTCTTTCACAGCGGCAAAGCTGGAGGACGAGGACGAACACTTCATGGAGCTCTGCGGGAGCCACGCTCGCGACGTCCGCAGGCTGCTGCAGCTGCTCCCCGAGCTGCCCAGATGTCAAGATGCGCAGCCTTTGTTCGCCTCGCAGGTGACTTTGTTCGCGAACCAGGGCGTGGCTATCGGGGTAGTCGTGCACCACGCCGCGGCCGACGGCTTCAGCTTCATGCACTTCGTGTCCACCTGGGCGTCGTCTTGCAGAGCAGCAGGGCTGGCGCTAGTGATCGCGCCGGCACCGTCTTTCGACAGGTCCGTCGTTATAACTCAACTCCGAGACCTCTACTTGAGCACTGTGGACAGCGTAGTGGCCATCGCTCCAATGAAAGAGGCCAACGGACCAACGAGCTGCGTCAGGGTGAGCGCCACCTTCACGCTTGGGGAAGAGCACATTGCAAAGCTGAAGGCCGTGCTGACGGCGAAATCCGCCGAAGCCGGAACTCCACTGCACTGCTCGACGGTCGTTGTGACCTACGCCTTCGTCTGGGTCTGCATAGCAAAGACCCGAGGACTCGCGGGCGACCAGGCCGCCCACATGGTCTTCATGGCCGACTGCAGAAGCGGGCTGCGGCCGCCGCTTCCGACGGCGTATTTTGGGAGCTGCGTAGGTCCCTGCTTCGTAGAGCTGAAAGCCCGCGACCTCGTGGGCGAAGACGGATTCATGGCGGCGGCCAGGGCGATCGGGGACTGCATCAAGGTGTTCAGGGAGGACGCGATGCGCGGGGCTGAGAGATGGATGCAGAGAGCTGGTATTCTCTTCGCAGAGCAGCCGTTCTCGGTTGCAGGGTCACCAAGGTTCAGGTCTTACGACGTGGACTTCGGATGGGGGAAGCCGAGCAAAGTGGAGGTGACGTCCATCGCCAAGACTGGCGCCATGTCGCTGACGGAGAACAGGGAAGGGCAAGGGGTGGACATTGGCTTGGTGCTTCCACAGGAGAAGATGGAGGAGTTCTCTGCTCATTTCTATAATGGCATCAAATTTCTGGTTCGTGCTTCATCAATGAAATAAGTTCTCTCTTTTGGCTAAATATCATCATGTACTTTAGTCGTTGTGGTTGGAGATATCATGAGATTGTTGACTCGTATCATTGTGATCCTAAATTATGCACTAGATTTCAAGGATATCTGTGATTGAATTCTAAAAGTTTGCATGTGGATTCATATTTAATGCATTGCGTAGTGCTATATTTGAATGCAAAGTAGATCTATTTGTATTTTGTTACACAATACTGATATTATACACGCTTAATATACTGTTTTGCCTTATAATAAAGGTTAAAAGGCGACGTTTGTTAGTTATTAAACTAAAACTATACTATCTATTTAATAGAAAAAAAATATCTGGATCAGGGAGACTTTTTGATACGCATTGCGAGTAAATTTTTTTTGGTCGCATCATCGAATGAGTAGAATTTTAACATTATTTCTGTTAACCTCCTATCCAAAAGCCCATATTGATTTCTCTATTTTATTCTTATATTCAATCCTCTAAACAATCAAATAAATTACAAAGACGGTTATTTAACTCTATATCTTTTTTCCAATGGTCATCGATTTTTTTTGTAATTATATGGATCATCAAACTTAAAACTCTTTACAAACACAATCAATTAGGTCAATTGTAACGCCCCCAAAAGCTTACCTCAAACCTATGTCTGCAAGGCTTCTAGAGACGTTACTCATGCTTACTTTGACTTACTTGACTTTATTACGACTCTCTTGATTAATATGATATACATAAAAATATGCGGAATTCTGAAACAATATTAAACTATTTAATGCGAAAGTCTTGAATTAAATAAAAAGGGCTAAAGTCTCATATCCAAAGATAATTAGGACTCAAGATCATAAAATCCAAATAGACCATTACATCAATGATTGCTAAAACATCAAGATAACATAACTAAGCAGACTCAGTCCATGCCATGTGCAATCTCCAACTAGTCATGAACCACCACGCCCTCCACAGCATCAGTGACATCCATACCTAAGCCTGATTATCTGTAGGACCCAGATGCAAGGGAGGAGAAACTTCTGTAAGCTTTCTCCTAATATGTAAGGCTCATATATAGGGTGGAAATAAAATATAATAAAATAAAATGCTAGAAAAATAATCATTTACCTTGCTTGTGAAACATATATATAGATATATGGATAAAAACATGTAAGAATAGTCAATCGTAGGCAGACACAATCAATCATAACATTTGAGCATTCAACATCTTTTTAATTCTCAGGACCATAAATGTCCTGCATTTTTCTTTTGTTTTCATCTTTGAATCTTTTCTTGTTTTCTTACTTTCTTTCTTTCTTGATTGGCTTTCTTTCATTCTTTCTTGAACTTTCATTCCTTCTTTCTTTCATTCATTCTTTGCTTTCATTCTTTGAACTTATATATTAACTTCGTTTATCTTTGAACTTTTATCATGTGAAGAGCTCTTCATATTTTAAGAGAGCTTCATGGCACTTTCATGTATCATGGACAGTGGTTGTACATCACCACGATGACCCTATATGGTGGGTGGACATTCCTATATGGTGGAAGTCCCAGATTCGCAGCACAGGGTGGAGAGTCATGTACTACAGGAACAGTGACTAAGTGTTTTACCTTCACCGCCATGGGATTTCACTATTTTGCCTTCAGCTACACCCCTGTCCCTACCTTTAACTTTCGTTTTTAACTTTCATTCTTGCTCCTTTTGACAATCAGCACATGAAGTCCCACGGCTTTCATCTTTTATCTTCTTTTAACTTCCTTATCTTTTATTAAGGCTTTTAATCTTTCTTAAATCTTTCTTTAAGATAACATTCATTATCAATCATAGGAATATCAATATAAAATTTGTTAGCAGAAAAACCGCCCACGTCGGGACAACACAGTCCGTGTCGGTGCAACACACCCTACGTCGAGAAAACACAACCCACGTCAGGAAAACACAGTCCGCGTCGGGGCAACACATCCCGCGTCAGGAAAACACAGCCCACGTCAGACTATAACACATTCCGTGTCAAGAAAACATAGTCCGCGTCTAGGCAACACAGCCCGCGTCGAGAAAACACAACTCATGTCGGGAAAATACAGTCCGCATATGGGCAAGACAACCGGCGTCGGGAAAACACATCCCATGTTAGGGTGACGCGACCACGTTTATGGTTTCTTAGCCAAAAATATTCTTTCTTTCTTTTTTTAATTAGAAACATAATAAAAATGTATAAGAAACCTAATCATCATACTTTCTATTATGAAAATCAATAAACCTTAGGTGTGTTTGGTTTGATGTAGTTGGTGATGTAAATGCAAATTTCATGTTTGGTTTGATGTAAACATGACTACATCAAGTAATTCTATTTACTGCATAGGAAGTTGTGTCGGAAATGCAATTACATGTAAATGCATTTACATCAAAAAATAAAAATATAAAAAATAAATATATAAATAAAAAAATAAAAGAATAATTTTAAATTTCATTTATATTTTATTTAATTAATTATTTATTAATATATGTAATATTTTATTCTAACCAAATACTTACATCAAATTTTTAACTTCAACCAAACAACGTAATTCATTTTTCAAAATCTCATTTACATCTATCCAAACTTAGGAAAAATAACTCCTGTAAATACAAATCATATCAGAATTCTCAACTACAACTATTTACATTCCAGAATTACAATTACGTCAAATCAAACATAATTCTTCTTACTTTTCATGATAAAATAAGTAGAGAAAAAATTAATTAAATCTCCTACCAATCCTAAGGCATGATCTCTATCAATAATCCTTAACATAAAATATGATCTTCTTTACTTTCATGAAAATAATAAATCCTGTAAAAATATATAATTTTTTCCCTCTTATAAACCCTAAGGCATAAATTTCTATTATCAGGATTTTCATAAAACTTGAGGGAGGTCATAATTCTAATCATCATGAACAAATTATTCAAAACATCTAGAGAAATAATCAATTTTTTTTAATAACCCTAAGGCATGATTTTTATCAAAAATCTTATCATAAACATAATCTTTCTTTCATGAAAATATTAAAACAGGAGAGAGATAGATAATCTCATCTCTCCTATAAACTCTAATGGTCCCTTTACATACATTTTTTCACTTTCCTTAGGCTTTTCTTTGTTCTTCTTTAGGCTTTAGACTCCCCTTGCTCTTCCTCCAAGTGGATCTCCTCTGCTTGTTCTCCTACATGATCCCTCTGGTATAAGGCCAAATCATAAAGAAGATCATAAAAGACAAAACCATATTTTTGTCTACCTTGAAACCTTGAGGGAAGATGGGAGAGAGATGGGAGAGGGAGAGAGATGGGAGAAGGAGGGAGAGGTATGCTGACGGCTTGGAAATATTATGAGGGGTTAGGGCTTGTTTCTCCTCCACATATGAGTATATATAGGGGTAGATTAGGGCTTTGGAGGACTCCTAACCGAATTAAACTTTAACTTTTTAATTTAAATCGGATTAGATCCCACGCGTCTGTCACGAGAGAGAAAACATGTTATGTCCCTATAGGACACGGTCTGTTTCGTCATTATTTTTTTAAATTAAGTACGGGGCATTACATCAGTTGCTATTGATTTTATAATAATCCACTTTTACGTTAATAATATTTCTCGCCTTCGCGTGTACTTGGACATCTTTAATTTTCTATCACAATATTCATTATAAAAACATTCTTCCCTCCACATCATCAAAAAAATGATAACATAATAAAATTATAAAACAAAATTTAGAAAATAAAAAAAGGTTCATCTTGACCATAGTTTTTTGCTTATATTTTTTATTGTGCTTTCGTTGATGAAATTCATTCTTCTGGATTGTAGACTCTGGTACAATAGACCACATAGCGAGAGATCGTGAGGCCTTCGTCAAATTTCGTCATCTTAGTCAGAAAATAAAATGTATTTACGCTGGAAACAAAGGAAAAGTTAAAATCAAAGGAGTTGGAACTTGCAAGTTAAACATTTGCAACGGTCAAATCCTTTATTTTCTATATGCCCCTTAGTTTAAATAAAATTTATTTTTTTTGTCAACTTTAGACAATTATATCTATGTAATAAACTTCTATTTGAAGCACTTGAGCATTTCCTTGAATAATATTTTTTATATCACAGTTTTTTTTAGAATGGTTTCTGTTTTGTGAACACAACAAATGTTGCTAATAGTTATTCTTTTATGAATGTGGATGCTATGACATGACATTGTCATATAGCACACATTGGTCAAGATCGAATGACTAGGTTGGTTAGAGATGGACTCATTGATGCTCTCGTCAGGTCAACCTACCAACTTCTGAAGAATGTCTAGCTAGCAAGAAAGCTGGAAAAACATTTGGTGTACAAAAATATGCGGAATTTCCAATGAAGTCAACTCACTCAGATATTTATAGTTCGATGAATGTTCTAGGAAGATATAGTTTCTTATACTTCATCATATTTATTGATGACTACTCGCGATACGGTATAATCTATTTGATTTTTCAAAAGTCTGAAACATTGAATTGCTTTGTGCGAGTCATGAATATGGCTGGAAATTAATTAAATCGCAAGCTTAAAGCCTTGTAGATAGACTGTGATTGTGAATGTCTCTCAGATTTATTCAAACAATTATGTGATGAAAAGATAAGTTAGGTAATTAACAATACTAGGAACTTCAACAACAAAATGTGTTGTTGAAAGGATAAACCATATTATACTTGATATGATTAGGTCTATGATGCCGTAAACAAATATATTAATTTTGTATTAGAGAGATGTCTTATTGACTATAGCTACATATTGAATCGGGTATCATCAAATTTTGTCTCTTGCACTCCCTACGAACTTTGGAATGACCATAAACTTGATTTAAGTTACTTGTGCCTTTGAGGATGCGCAACTTATGTTATTGAGAACTCTCATATAGAATATTGGGTCCAAGAGGAAAGAAGTGTGTATTCATAATATATTGTGATATCTTAAAAGATTATGTGTTCATAAGTGAAAGGGATAATAGAACAATCATAAAAATAGAAAGTAGATATGCAACATTCTTAGAAGATAATTTTCCTAATGCGAGATTGATATGATACTTAATCTAGTGAAGATGAAGATCTTGAGTTGACGTCAAGTGCGAATCAATCTATTGAGAAGTACATCCATTTATTCTCATATATTAATATGAGTGGGAGCGATACACCGTCAATTGATGAACCAAAGAGTTCATCTTAAATGACTACTAAAAAAGCATTCAACGTCAAAGATTTGATATTAAAAGATTGTATCTATGAAGCTTACATTGTAGACCTAGAAGAAGAATTTGATACTAGATCATTCACTAAGGCTTTCTCATCACTTGTTAAAGAAAAATAAATCAAGACAATGGAAGATGAGTTAGGATCACTAAAAAAAATAAAGTATGAAACTTGGTTGATCTCCTGCCTGGCGGAAAGACGATTAAGAATAAGAAGATTCTCAAAATCAAATAAGGCGTAGATGGATCTATTAAAAGATACAAAGTTCGTCTAGTGGCAAAAGGGCACCTAATAAGAGAGTGTTGACTACGAAGAGTTCTTCACACCAGTTGTAAGGTTTGCTTTGATTCATCTAATTCTACATATAGTCGTACTTATATATTTGGAATTACATCAAATGGATATAAAATCTGCATTTCTCAATGAATAACTAGATGAAAAAAATTTACATGGAACAACTTGAGAGCCATCGTAAATAACGAAGAGCGCAAAATTTGTAGGTTGTGTTGGTCCATTTATGAATTTCAAACAATCATCTAGGAAGTGGTATATCAGATTTCATCAATAAATTATTTCATACGATTTTGACATGATTGATGAGGACAACTTTGTGTATGTCTACAAGTCTAATGATAAGTTTGTCATCATAACATTGTATGTTGATGACATCTTATTAGCTAAAAATAATAAAGAGTTCATAGTCATTATTAAGAAATAGTTGTCCTTCATATTTGAGATGAAGGGAACATAGGTAAAGCAACTTATATATTAGGTGTGAAAATATAACGAGATCATTCCAAGAGGTTCCTTGCTTTGTCGCAGGAATTATATATCAATAAAATCTTGCAACGATTTCATATAGATAGTTATAAACCCATTGATACTTCTATTAGAGAGGCAAAATCTTAAGTATCAATATATGCTCGAAAACTTAAGAGGAACAAAAAGCAATGTCATATGTCCCATATGCGAGTATAGTCGATATTTTTATGTATGCTACGTTGTGTATTAGACCACACATATGTTATGTCATAGGTCTAGTGAGTTGATATCATGCAAACCACGAACGCCAACAATAAAGTGGTGAAGAGAATAATGAGATACCTCAAGAGAACTTCTAATTTTACTTTATGTTATCACGAAGGAAGTTTACGATTTCTTAAACATATGAACACCAATTGGGCAAGCGATGTTGATGAGGAAAGTCCACCTCTGAATATGGTTTTATGTTTAGCAATGGTGCTATCACATAGAGTAGCAAGAAAGTGAATTTGTTGTATTGTCTACTATGAAAGCAAAATTCATCGCATGTTCAATTGTAGTGGAAGAGACTCTATGACTAAAGAGGTTCCTTCAACACTTGCGCTTCATAGATAATGCAATGAAGAAAACAATCCTATAGTAGGACAATCAAGCTGTCATAACTCATGTAAAGGACAAAAATACCATTGCGAAGGAAAGTATATCGACACTAAGTTCAAGTTTGTACGAGATGAAGAAGTAAAAGATGAGATATTAGTTGAGTACATATCCATGCGAAAATGATTACTGATCTGTTCATTAAGCCATTATCTAGAGAAACTTTTTGAGACATGTAAATGCACTAAGATTGTGTAGGATGTAATAAATATACTTAAACTCTTTGATCAATAAAATATATTATTTTATGAATTATCTTTGTGATAAGTTCTTATTGTGCATGTGTAGCATGTCGATCAGGCATGTGTTTGCTCACTCACATGAGTAAACACCTCTGACGCTTAAGAAATAGTGAGCGAAGAAGAAATTATTTAAATTGAGGTGTTTCTTGTGTAGAAGTCTAAAATCGCATCGATATGTTCAAGATAAAATATACATGAATTATAGTAATTTCATGTAGCTCGACAATAAGTAGTCAAACATGATACCTCAACATGACGCCAAAAGAGAGCAAGTAGTTGAAGGACTCAAGTTAGACGTCACAAGTGGACGACCGAACTTAAATTTGTGCGGTGTATAATTTTGTAGAGCTAAGAATACACTCCTTTAGTTGGAGTCTCCATCGCAATACATGTGTTTTTTTATCCAAGTATGCTAAGTCGACCTTGAGACATGATTAGTAAATTTATTCATCTTTGTCATGGTGTAATTTTTTATAGATTTATTAGTATACATGTGCCCTTAGGCTCTTGACTATACTTCAAGATGATGAGTTAGTGTCTACCACTTTTGCGGGATACTCAAGGGCCAAAAGTGAGTGGCTCATCAAGCTACGTCTAGGAAAACAGCTAATTTATTATTGAGAAGTATGATAACAAGAAGAAGACGTGTTATGAGTTGCATAAGAAACCCGTATACAGTCGGCCAAGTATCTCATCCTTGCGAAGGATGAATATTTTACATACGAAATTGATTACCACAAAGTTAGACACGAGATGCCTAGACTATTCAATAAGACAAATTTAGGATACATTGAGTACATGAAAATTGAGCAATTATATAAGTTATAATTTTAACTCAAAAGTTTGTAGAGAAACTATATTAGTCATAGTTTGTGCTTGCAAGATGTTTTGAGTGGTTATATTTTTTCTAATATGTCATCATCTAACTCGGTGATAGAGCATTATATTTTTTCTAACAGGTTATGACGAGACTCTCAAGTTGATTGAGTGGTCGTGGTTGTGTATCTCTTACATGTCACGACCATAAGCTTCCATAATTGTATTATGCTTGTAGTTGTGGGTCCCATGACTCATTTGTCATAATATAAACAATTGATCGAAAATAACATCGGCTCATCGTGTGCGAGTGGGAGATTGTTAGTAGAACGCCCGCATTGACCTCATGTCGTGTCCATTGCAGAAGCCCAAGGGTCTCTCGCTCTCGTTCGTCTTCATGCACGAACTGACGCATGGGAAGGCCAAGATGACGACCACATCATCAACACATGGTTGCCCCTTCCCCTCCTATTAATTGTCCATTTTGATAGTATAAAATGAGATCAACATGATTACTTGTAGTTGGTACAAATTGCTATAAGATGACAACAATGTTTGTTCTTTCTATTCTTGTACAAGGTAAATTAAGTTGTGTTTTAATTTTCTAAGCCCACGTGACTTAGTTCCCGACGACGAGGACAAGCCAACATACTATCAATGTTCGTGAACAAAATCCTTCGACTTCCACGACTTTCATTCTCGTTGCAAGATGCATTCCTCTACCTATTTTTAGTGAGTTATATTAGTTATAATTCCTACATAAACAATTTCATGAAAGTTACTTTTGAAATAACTTCCACTAAAACAGGACCTCAATTATTTCAACAAAAAATCACTTTAAAATATTTGAGATAGAATTCCACGTTCCATTAGGTGGATTCTCGAGCGTTATTCCTTTATTTTAAGTTTTTTTATTTTTAATCATAAATTTTATAATTCTATGACCATTGATTAAAAGTTTGTGATTGAATATTTATTAAGTCTATAAATTGATGTCATACATAAATATCATATTACAAAATGTTCAAATAACAAATAAATTATAAATGATAGTTATGTTTTACAATTTTGCAACTAATAATTAATTATATAATATAATATTATAAATTTAGTAAATATTTATTATTGAAAAACATGTATAGTATTTTAACATTATTAATTTTTCTAAAGATTCTATTTTATTGTCTTTATGACTTCTATCTAAATACTTTAATTATACAATAAAAATAATTCAGCTTGAAATATATTGATGGCTACATATTTCTTGGGATTTAGTCACAACTCGTGCATGTTCTCAAGTGGCCCACCTGTTTTTTAATTATTATTCTTCCGAAATGAATGCGATTGGGTTTCACAACAAGAATCATGCTCGTGTGCTGATCTGATTTTCGTTAAAAATACGTTGTTTGTAAAAATCAATAAATATATTCGATAAGATTTTTTGTTTTATATTTATCATATGCAATTACCTTACTATTTTAAATTTCACAAAATATTATATTATATTTTAAAATATATGTATAGTACATTGTTAAATATATTATTATATTTTTATTCAATTAATATTATTAATTTTATTAAAAATATATTTTAATTTTTTTATTCTCAGATTTTTTGTCAAATAATTATAAAATTAATTAACTTTTTAGTTCCCGTTATTATTTTTAATTCATTCAAACTCGTAAGTTATTAGAACTTTCTAAGCTATATCAATGATCAAAAAACGCCATAGGAGATCAATGTATGATAGCGCAGACGTCACCTTCCTTTGTTAAAAAGTTCGTCACTTGTACCGAAAAAGCAAAACTCCTCTCACATTTATTAGTTTACAATTCAAATAACATTATTATTTTTATTTACAACTTCGAATTTCGGTGTAATATTATTATTTCTCACTCATACTTTAATAATTGGTGCTTCCTTGTAAGGAGAAAAAATAGAGATTATATTTAAAAATTAGCATTTTTAGACTAATGAAAATAACTTTTGTTGTATGTATGCAGTAGTTTAAATAACATTATCTGCAAGTTGCAAACAATTCAAAGGCTTTGCGGCAGAAAGCTTAGTATAATACCTTAAATGTCGCCTGAACACGAGCTCACGGTCTTGGAGACATGCCAAGTCTTCCCTCGCCCGAGCTCTGCGTGGAGGCCTTCCCTCCCTCTCACCTTCTTCGACCTCGTCTTCCTGCCCTTCCACCCTGTGCAGCGCGTGCTCTTCTACGAGCTGCCGTCCCTTGGCTGCGAGCTCGCCAAGCTCAAGCACTCCCTGGCCGTCGCTCTGCACTATTACTACCCTCTTGCCGGCAGCCTGGCGCAGTCTCCGGACGGGCAAAGGCTCCAGATTCTTTGCTCCCAGGAAGACTACGTTTCCCTCAGCGTCGCGGAGAGCAGAGACGATTTCTACGAGCTCTCCGGAGATCATGCTCGGGACCTGGTCCGGCTGCGTCCGCTTGTCCGTCCGCTGGTTTCCTCCGGCGCCTGTAGGAAGCCTGTCTTGGCGGTCCAAGTGGTCGTCTTTCCGAACGTCGGCATCGCAATTGGGACCACGGTTCATCACGCCGTCGCCGACGGCTCAACCTATGCCAACTTCATGAAGCTCTGGTCGACTGTCCACAGGGCAGGGGAACACTCGGCGTGCTCCGTTGAGCAGTACCTCCCGTTCTACGATCGAGGCGCCGTTCTTGATCACAAGGGCCTTGAGAGCATCTTCTTAAGAGATCTGAAGTGGCTGGAGATCGAGCGAAGCCTTCATCTGGCCACGTTCGCATTCTCCCGCGCTCAACTCGAAAAGCTACGCCGTCGGATGGCAAGCAGGAGACCAGCAGCAGCGGCCCAATGCTCCCCTTCCGCGCTGGCGTGTGGCTTCGTCTGGGCCGGCCTGGTGCAGGCGCGTGTAGACACGGGACAGAAGACGGAGCACTTCGGCTTCGTGACCGGCTGCCGGGCGCGCCTGAACCCGCCGCTTCCGCTCAACTACTTTGGAAATTGTCTCGGGATCTGCCGCGTCGACGCCGCGAGGGACGACCTGACTGGCAACGACGGAGCGGCTACGGATGCCATATGGAGGGTGATCAAGAGCCTCGAGGAAGGCGCGTTCGGGAGGGCCGAGCACTGGATCAGGGACGTCCACGAGTACGCGTCGAAGAAGGCCCTCACAGTGGCCGGGTCGCCCAAGTTGCGTATCTACGAGGTGGACTTCGGGTGGCGGAGGCCGCGCAAGGTGGAGCTGATATCGATTGAACGGACCGGGGCGCTGTCGGTGACGGAGAACAGGGAGGAGGTCGGCGGCCTCGAGGTGGGATTGGCGTTGCCCGGACATGAGATAGAGCGCTTCGTGTCTTACTTCGTCAATGGCCTCTCGGAGCTCCATTACGAGAGCTTGTGATGGGGCGTGCATGTGCACGGTGCATGCACGCTCGGGCGTACTCATTCCCGGTTAAGGGTTTGCCTTTCTTTTTTTCCATTCCCCAAAAATTGAGGGATCTCAATGGAGTTCCAGTTTCGTTGACGGTACAGTCCACGTTTGGGAATAAAAAAATCTCCATGTTTGTGTAGCCGCTGATTTTTTTTTCTAAAACATTATATGTGTTTTTTTTGCAATAATGAATATTATATGCCGACTTTTCAAATTGGGTTAATCACGACGTTAGGTTTATTTTCAATTTGCATTGAATTTGAACCTTTAATTATAAAATTATAGATTTTTTTATCTTTATATTCCTCATCACTTTTATATTAGTTATGTGATAACTTTTTAATTCTTTTTAACTCAAATCATACTATGTTATACACTACCTTATTTACATCGTATCAATTATAATTTTAATCACTAAATATTAATTTTATGATTGACATCTATTATTAAAATATTCATATTAAAATATTATATTATTCATATATACATGATTCACATATTCATATATAATTTTACAATTATAAATAAAAATGTAACAGTAAAAAATATGTGCTACACGGTGCTAAAAAATTGTGCTTGACAACTTCGCTTATCCCGAAGCTAAAATGTCATTTGGCCCATTTATGATATGATTTTACATTTTTTTTTGCAAAAATAAGAGCTTCCCTTCAATAACAAGCAACCCAAACACTTTTGAATTGGTTTGGATCTACCATCGAGTTACATCTGATATGGATCATCCAGTGGAATCATAATTATGAATGAGTCGATTAGGCGTTGAAATAATTTAAGCAGATTTAAATCGTCCTGATCCGGCCATATAAAATAATATTCTTAATTTAGAAAGCCGCCTCACATTTTTAGTGAAAAATATGGATTATTTAAGTATTTTTAAAAACTGATTTACATTAAATGATTAGATTTCTTTAAATGGGATATGATTTATTCTAGATGAAGTTTGATTTGTTTTAATGAATTATTTTCATAAATCATTGTACAAAATATTAAACTTAATCCTAAAATATAAAATTCATAAAAAAAAGGTCTAAACTTATCTCAATCGGACAAATTGATCCGGCAGTGAAGTTCGTTTAATATTTTATTTTTTTCATTTTAGAGATTTGTTAAATGAGCTTCTTGCCCTCTTCTTTCTGCCTCTGCACTCAAGAGCCTTGATTTTCCTTTCCATCCATTTGAGAAGGATCGCCCCATAAATAGGGTTGTAAACCTTGATCGGATCGACATGATTGGTCCGATCAAGATTCGGGCTTTTAATCAGTTCATGAGTCAAATAAAACTCGATGTATCGATTGAGCCGCTTTGAACCAGTCAAACTCGAGTTGAACGATCAAACCGATATTGAATTAGCCGGTCTTAAATTTCAAAACTTTAATGTATAATTATGTTGGTGATGAAATTTGAACCCGTGTCAAGTGAATTATTTGACATACTCTAACCATTAGATCAATTAAACACATGTATAAAATCTTACTTCCTTTTACTATTTATCTATTTTAAATTTTATGTCAAATTGACAATGTCTTAAAATTATTGTTGATTGACAATAAATTCAAAATATGTTTTTAACTGAAAAAGGGAAATTATCATTTGTGAATTTATTAAATTGTTGTACTTTTGTTAACAATATATATATATATATATATATATATAT
>LTAE01004233.1:4009-33375 GCA_001647135.1 Pontederia paniculata | reverse complement strand
AAATTTAATGAAAATTATAATTGAGGACACGATTGATTATGCAAATTTATTTTATTTTTTGTTCTCATAATATAACTCAATTTTTATATCTATGATTGACAAAAAAATTGTAAATAAAAAAGGCCACATTTATTCTTTAGAAGCTTTCTACCATGACTAATAAAAATACAAACTTAAGACATAATACAATAAGATAGCTTCTATCAATTAATTAATTTATATTTATTTTATATTAAACATGTTATAAAAATTGTAAATAATTTTATGATTTAAAATATTGATATGTTATTTTCGAATGTTAAAGACCATAAATACTATATTTATTATTATTTTTCATAATATTAGTTAATAAAAATATAATTATATTATTTTAAAATATTTTTTTGGAGCTTATATACATCTACATATAAACTACTACATTGGCATAGTGATTAGAGCAGTCCATCTCATCAAATAGGTCCAAGGTTTGAATCTTGGTTCCGCAGGATTTTTATTTCCTTTTTAGAAGTCGGTTATTTTATTTTTTTCTCCATTAATATATTTTCCTTCGTTCTTTTACTATTAAATAATTTTAGTTAAATAATATCCATTAATTGTATTATATCAAATCATAGTTAATTTTAATATATGTTAACTCAAATTATAATTATACAAATAATAGTTTACTTTTAGAAGTATTAGTGTATTGTCCCCCCTTAAATATATAAATAAATTAGTATTAAAATCATAAAAAATCATATAATTTAATTTTCATCTAAGTATCATGATTAGTGGCTAAATTATATGTGTTTATATCTTAATTAATATGGTATTCGTGATCCTTGAACTAAATGCAAATTAAATTAAGAATGAAATCTTAGATTTGGATTTCTATATAATTAATATGACTGAAATAAAATTTAGAATTTTTATTTTTTATTATTTTTAATTACTATTTATTGGTTAAATTTATGATGATTTAGTTCTTAAAATTTTATTGCACCTATAAATTTAATGAAAATTATAATTGAGGACACGATTGATTATGCAAATTTATTTTATTTTTTGTTCTCATAATATAACTCAATTTTTATATCTATGATTGACAAAAAAATTGTAAATAAAAAAGGCCACATTTATTCTTTAGAAGCTTTCTACCATGACTAATAAAAATACAAACTTAAGACATAATACAATAAGATAGCTTCTATCAATTAATTAATTTATATTTATTTTATATTAAACATGTTATAAAAATTGTAAATAATTTTATGATTTAAAATATTGATATGTTATTTTCGAATGTTAAAGACCATAAATACTATATTTATTATTATTTTTCATAATATTAGTTAATAAAAATATAATTATATTATTTTAAAATATTTTTTTGGAGCTTATATACATCTACATATAAACTACTACATTGGCATAGTGATTAGAGCAGTCCATCTCATCAAATAGGTCCAAGGTTTGAATCTTGGTTCCGCAGGATTTTTATTTCCTTTTTAGAAGTCGGTTATTTTATTTTTTTCTCCATTAATATATTTTCCTTCGTTCTTTTACTATTAAATAATTTTAGTTAAATAATATCCATTAATTGTATTATATCAAATCATAGTTAATTTTAATATATGTTAACTCAAATTATAATTATACAAATAATAGTTTACTTTTAGAAGTATTAGTGTATTGTCCCCCCTTAAATATATAAATAAATTAGTATTAAAATCATAAAAAATCATATAATTTAATTTTCATCTAAGTATCATGATTAGTGGCTAAATTATATGTGTTTATATCTTAATTAATATGGTATTCATGATCCTTGAACTAAATGCAAATTAAATTAAGAATGAAATCTTAGATTTGGGCTTTCTATATAATTAATATGAATGAAATAAAATTTAGATTTTTTTTATTTTTTATTATTTTTAATTACTATTTATTTGTTAAATTTATGATGATTTAGTTCTTAAAATTTTATTGTACCTATAAATTTAATGAAAATTATAATTGAGGACATGATTGATTATGCAAATTTATTTTATTTTTTGTTCTCATAATATAACTCAATTTTGATTATATCTATGATTGATAAAAGAAATTGTAAATAAAAAGGCCACATTCATTCTTTAGAAGATTTCTACCATGACTAATAAAAATACAAACTTAAGACATAATAAAAATAAGATAACTTCTATCAATTAATTAATTTCTATTTGTTTATATTAAACATGTTAAAAAAATTGTAAATAATTTTATGATTTAAAATATTGATATGTTATTTTCGAATGTTAAAGACCATACATACTAGGTTTATTATTATTATTTTCAATAATATTAATTATTAAAATATAATTATATTATTTTAAAATATTTTTTTGGAGCTTATATACATCTACATATAAACTAGTACATCGGCATGGTGATTAGAGCAGTCCATCTCATCAAATAGTCCAAGGTTTGAATCTTGGTTCTGCAGAATTTTTATTTTCTTTTTAGATGTCGGTTATTTTAATTTTTTTTCTCCATTAATATATTTTCTTTCGTTCTTTCACTAATAAAATAATTTTAGTTAAATAATATCAATTAATTATATTGTATCAAATTATAATAGTTTTAATATATGTTAACTTAAATTAAAGCACATTTTCTCTTTATATTGAAATTTAATAAAGTAAATAAAATTTAATATAATATTTACTATTCATATAATTTTGCTTTTTATACGATAAAATATATTTTAGATGGTCCTCAATTAACATAATTAATTATATTTTTTTCTAATCTTAATATTATATAATAAGGCTAAATTTAATTTATATATTTTTCATTGATAATTTTTTTTAATTAATCTAACACAAATCACTTATATATGATATGATACCACTATAATAAATAATTGATGAACTTTAACTTTATACAATATATTGATTGTGAATTAATGATTAAATATTTATATTTACTATTCTGCTTTTATTTAAAATAACAAATGAATCTACTAAAAAAGTCGTGACTTCGTCGCTGACGTGATTCCTAAGCTATCTTTTAATATTTTATTTAAAAAAAACTAAAATTAAATTGTGTCATCAACGGATTTAAAATAGGATATTGAGAACCGAGTTCATACAAACATTAATCCATAATTAAAAAAACAAATATCTACGATCAATTGATGATTTATATAAAATGTACATATGTATACATAAAAATTTATGAAATGGGACATAAAAATCCCAGAATAGTTATTAATAAACGCCACGGCATCATATATGGGAGGAAAAAAGAGGAGTTACAACAAGTCAACAACTATTCAACTTCTCACCATCTTTGGAAATTATTGTTGCCAAGCAGCTCGTTTTAATCCCATCCTTACAATTAATTACCACCGCTAACGACACCGATCGCCTTTTCGTGGTCTCCCGCGAATCCACGAACTCCGGCGCCTGCACCTGTGCGCCGGAGCTTGTGCTTTGGCCTCTCCGGCCGTCCGGTCACCACGCGCGCACCACATCAATCCCCTCCCCATCGCTGCTGCTCGCCGTTCATTCGCACACTTGCACTGGTTGCCGATTCCCCGCGCGCGCCGCAGTTCGCCATGGACAAGAACAGCAACATCCTCATGCGCCGCTACGAGCTCGGCCGCCTGCTTGGCCAAGGCACCTTCGCCAAGGTCTACCAGGCGCGCAGCATGCGCACCGGCCAGTTCGTCGCCATCAAGATGATCGACAAGGCGAAGATCCTGCGCGTGGGCCTCATCGAGCAGACCAAGCGGGAGATCTCCGTCATGCGCCTCGTGCGCCACCCCAACATCGTACAGCTCCACGAGGTCATGGCCACCAAGACCAAGATATACTTCGTCATGGAGTACGTCCGCGGCGGCGAGCTCTTCGCCAAGGTCGCCAAGGGCCGCATCAAGGAGGACGTCGCGCGGAGGTACTTCCAGCAGCTCGTGAGCGCGGTCGACTTCTGCCACAGCCGCGGCGTGTACCACCGCGACCTGAAGCCCGAGAACCTGCTCCTGAACGAGAACGGCGACCTCAAGGTGTCGGACTTCGGCCTCAGCGCCCTCGGGGAGTCCCGGAGGCAGGACGGGCTGCTGCACACCACGTGCGGCACGCCGGCGTACGTCGCGCCGGAGGTGATCAGCAAGAAGGGGTACGACGGGGCGAAGGCGGACATATGGTCGTGCGGCGTGATACTGTTCGTCCTCATGGCCGGCTACCTCCCGTTCCACGACACCAACATCATGGAAATGTACAGGAAGATCAGTAAAGGAGAGTTCAAGTGCCCGTCCTTCTTCTCGCCGGACGTCAAGAAGCTGCTGTCGCGGTTGCTGGACCCGAATCCGAGCACAAGGATAACCATGTCGAAGGTGATCGAGAATTCTTGGTTCAGGAAGGGGTTCAAACCAGTCGCGGCCGAGCTAAAACAGCACGTGCATGGGAGCTACGACGATCTCGTTGCTGCGTTCGGGTCGCCGGCGACGGGGTCGAGAGATGAAAAGGACGGGTGTTCATGTTCGACTTCTTCCTCTTGGTCCAGTTCGACGACGACGACGATGAGGCCCATGTCGTTGAACGCGTTCGACATAATATCCCGGTCGCCGGCGTTCGACCTCTCGGGGCTGTTCGAGAAGGAGAAGGGCCGCTGTCCGGAGGCGAGGTTCACGACGCAGAAGTCGACGGAGGCGATCGTGTCGAAGCTGGAGGAGATCGCGCGGGCGGAGCGGTTCAGGGTGCAGAAGAAGGACGGCAAGGTGAAGCTTGAAGGAAGCAGGGAAGGGAGGAAAGGGCAGCTGACCATCGAGGCGGAGATCTACGAGGTGGCGCCGACGCTGCACGTCGTGGAGCTGAAGAAGTCGGCGGGGGACACGTTGGAGTACCAGAAGTTCTACCACAACGACATGAGGCCGTCGCTCAAGGACATCGTGTGGAAATGGCAGGTCGGAGATCAGTCGCCGCCGCCGCCGCAGTCGTTGCTGCCTCCTCCGTCGTCATCGTCGTCGCCGCTGGGGCTGCCTCTGAGGCCTTCGGCAGCTCCGGCAACATGTCCATGATGAGGCTGCTGCCTGTGTTCTTTTGCATGCTGCTCATTTGCAGTTGGATTATTTCATCCATGGCTTGAAAACATAGGCTAGTTGTGTAATTACCTTATGACTAGCACTCTTTCATTATTTATGTCGACCCAAAAAAAGTTATAAATATTAGCCCTTAAAGATGCATCGTATCATCATCGTAAATGCATGCTCTAAGAAAAAAAAGGAAAATGTATAAGTTTTTAAATTTTAGTGTTGTATATGTACAAAGAATATTTCCTAATCTAAATGTACATGGAGTAAGCCAGTCCCCACTATGTAGGCCATCTTTAGGTTGCGAAGATTAAATTTACAGCATGGTGAATTATAAACAATTCTCAGGGCATCACTGCAGACAGTAAATGGCACCCCCTACCAGATGGTTAGAGAAACTGCACACAAGACCTTGGCAGATCAGCCGTACCATTAGGGAAGGGAGGAAAGGGCAGCTGACCATCGAGGCGGAGATCTACGAGGTGGCGCCGACGCTGCACGTCGTGGAGCTGAAGAAGTCGGCGGGGGACACGTTGGAGTACCAGAAGTTCTACCACAACGACATGAGGCCGTCGCTCAAGGACATCGTGTGGAAATGGCAGGTCGGAGATCAGTCGCCGCCGCCGCCGCAGTCGTTGCTGCCTCCTCCGTCGTCATCGTCGTCGCCGCTGGGGCTGCCTCTGAGGCCTTCGGCAGCTCCGGCAACATGTCCATGATGAGGCTGCTGCCTGTGTTCTTTTGCATGCTGCTCATTTGCAGTTGGATTATTTCATCCATGGCTTGAAAACATAGGCTAGTTGTGTAATTACCTTATGACTAGCACTCTTTCATTATTTATGTCGACCCAAAAAAAGTTATAAATATTAGCCCTTAAAGATGCATCGTATCATCATCGTAAATGCATGCTCTAAGAAAAAAAAGGAAAATGTATAAGTTTTTAAATTTTAGTGTTGTATATGTACAAAGAATATTTCCTAATCTAAATGTACATGGAGTAAGCCAGTCCCCACTATGTAGGCCATCTTTAGGTTGCGAAGATTAAATTTACAGCATGGTGAATTATAAACAATTCTCAGGGCATCACTGCAGACAGTAAATGGCACCCCCTACCAGATGGTTAGAGAAACTGCACACAAGACCTTGGCAGATCAGCCGTACCATGCAGCCAAGGTCAACAAAATCCAAAACGTCACAATTATGAGTAGGTCAAATTGAATCAAGCTTGGGACAAATTCATGTGGGCTCGTATATCAGAGGGTGGATGAGGGTCCCCTAAATTTGCATGAGAGCACATCTAGGAAGAACACCGAAAACGGTCTTGAGTCCACCAAGTCAGGAATAACCAGTAAACAACCGCAAAAAGTACCCTCTAGTCCGTTGTCGAAGGATGCACCAAGCTTTGATGTTTCATACACCAATCAACCTGAAAAGGAATTGCAAATGAACTATTTATGATCAAGAAACTATGATTTTAAAAGCAGAGAATAAGCAGCTTAGCTGCCTTACTACTTTCAAAGGAATCACACAGATTTACAGTTCTTCAGGTGGACAACATAGGAGCAGGAAAAATAAGCACGAATAGTAATGTGTAATCTTTGAATTCAACTAGTAATTCTTAAGCCAATATGGGAACATACGAAGCAGAAAGTTTCTGCAAATGATCCAAGTTGATCAATTGATATGGCATACAAATGTGTCCATTTCCTGCACGTGAGATTTATTTGCCCATCTAAAGGAAACATTATTCCAGTTCCTGTTCGTTGTACCCCACACACTTACAGGCTAAAAATAAACTACCCAACCAAAGAGAACCCCTGAAGTACAATATCTGAATAAGGCATCTTGCCACAAAGAAGGGAGACGTAGCAAAAGAATCAGAAGAATATCCAAACCAGAAAGCCACCTCTGTTCTAGATTTCTATACTGACATCTTGTACTTTATGGGGCTCAGAATCAAAGGAAAATAAAAGAACAAAATGTTGATGATGTTTGGCATTATTTTCTCTTAGAACCCACGTTATACAACCTCTATCACGACTCCAAGGCACCAGGAGAATTTGCAATATCAAGTGGTTAACGTTTTTCAGAACTATAATAGCATATGAATGAACACTTGCAAGAATGATTCGTTGCAATGGTCAGCCAACAAAGACACTATACAGAGGTGTAAAACTCCTGTTTTTTTTTTTTTTGAGAGAGAGAAAACTCCTGTTGACATGATAGATCACTCATACTGCACTTGGCAGATTTAAGGAATGATACATGAAAGCTAACAAATACTTGCAACTTCATAAACTAGTTTACAGACTTTGTTTTACAGATGATATGAACATCCTAATATTAAGATTCTATAACATTCCAATGTAAGCAGCACTTGGCCTGTAACAAGAATTCTGAGAACCAAAAGAGAGATTTGCATGTTTGCAAAAAGGGATTGCAATAGTAAGATTCAGATTCCTTTAAATAGCATTTTCACCAATTGCATGGAATAATTTAAAAGAAGGATCTATCTTTCGAAATAAAAAAAAAGTTCTGCTAATTGTCAAAACAAACATATGGAAAGAGCACAAAGATCAAAGAATAAGCAAAGACAGATTAAGTTCATCAAGTGAAAAATCTGAACAAAAATTTTATATTGCATAACGACATAAACTCGATTACTTGAGTGATTGTTTCAAGAAATTTTTTTCTGCAGCTTTTGGTAGGAAATATAACTTAACAAATAGGTTTTGAATGGAGAATTGTAGTTTGACCTTGTTCACAACTAATAAATGTGAAGGAGTATGTGGTTCATAGGTCCCTTAACATCCAATATCAAGATCAAGAAAATGCCTTAACAATCTAAAATCCTAAAAATGATGGATCATGAATGAAAGCATCCAGAAAATTATTTTATCAATCAAACCAATTAACTAATCACAAGCAAATAAAAATTGGATAATCAACCATGACATAAAAGATACAGGTAAATGCTGATGCTCTGTAATCTTTGGGTTCGAAACTAAATACATTGAGATTTTTTTTTCCGATTGAACTAGATCTTCTACCATGATGACAATGGAGAAGTTAGGAACTCATCCGACATATAGCCAACCTACAATTCTCGCTTCAAGATAGCCACAGAGGTTGACTTACTGACTTATTGGGTTGAATAGATCAAAATTGCTGTTGGAGCGTTGGAATGGATACTACTTAATAACAAGCATCATTGAATCAGAATTACTTTACTACTTGTCAAACATAGTAAGTTGAAATCAAAGGTGTTGCCATAAAAGATTTTTGTTTAATTTGAACAAGCATACTAACAAGTTTAAGCTTTTTTTTTATACCATAAGAAACATAAGGCGAGAATGATCTGAACAGTGTAAAACAAAATTATACCAAAGGATTGGGAAAAAAAAATTGTACCTTTGATTCATACTATTCTGCTCCAGATGTTGTTTTGGTAACAGGAGGTGATTCATAGACCAAGTGCCGCAACCCAGGCTTGAGTTCATTGTTGCAGAACTCCTCGTACTCCATTTTGTCCCCAGCCTTCTTCTTCACTTCCACCACTACGATGGATGACGTGAGCTCAGATATCTCAACAGCAATCGTCAACGGCCCCTTCTCCCCTTCCCTTGTCCCTTCCAAGCTCACTCGGCAATCCTTCTTCCTCACCTTGAACTTTACATCTTTGGCAATCTCCTCCAACTTCGATAAGATATTAGACACGGGCTCCTTCGACAAGAACCTCGTCTGCTCACCTGTTTCTTCGAACAACCCCGACAGATCGAATCCACTGGAAAAAGATATGATGTCGAATGCATTGAGACTTGGCAGCCTCGGAAGTCCCAGCCGTCGGCGCTTCTCGTCGGATAACGTCGCCGGGCAGGACACGACAGAGCTGTCGGATTCAGAGCCAGACCCTGAGAAATCATCGTTCTGTGCCCCGTAGATTTCTTCTTCTTCTTGCAGCTGGTGCTTCTGGTCGTCTTCGATATCATCTACGCTATGGAACTTGTCGTTCTCGATATAGAATTGGACGGGCCGGAAACCCTTCTTAAACCACGGGTTCTCCATGATCTCCGGGATCGTAATCCGGGTTTTGGTGTTGGTATCGAGGAGGCGGTGGAGGAGGCGGACGAGGTCCGGCGAGAACCATCGCGGACAACGGAAGTCGCCCTTGTAGATCTTTCGGTACATGGTTACGATATTCCGGTCGTGGAACGGAAGGTATCCGGCCATGAGCACGAAGAGGATGACGCCGCATGACCAGATGTCGACCTTAGCGCCGTCGTAGCCCCGCCGGGAGAGCACCTCGGGGGCGACGTAGGCCGGCGTGCCGCAGAACGTGTGGAAGAGGCCGTCGCTGCGGATCTGCTCCGAGACGGCTGAAAGGCCGAAGTCGGAGACTTTGAGGTCGCCTTTCTCGTCGACGAGGAGGTTCTCCGGCTTGAGATCACGGTGGAACACGCCGCGGGCGTGGCAGAACTCGACGGCGGAGATCAGCTGCTGGAAGTAGCGGCGGGCGACGTCCTCCCGCAGCCGCCCCTTGGAGACGCGGGAGAAGAGCTCGCCGCCCTGCACGTACTCCATGACGAAGTAGATCTTGGTCTTCGTGGCCATGACCTCGTGAAGCTGCACGATGTACGGGTGGCGGACGCGCCGGAGGATGGCGATCTCGCGCTTGATGTGGGCGACGAGGCCGCCCTTCATGATCATCTCCTTGTCCAGGGCCTTGACGGCGACGACCTCCCCGGTGCGCACGTTGCGCGCAACGTAGACCTTCGCGAAGGTCCCCGCGCCGAGCATCCTTCCGACCTCGAACCGGCCCAAGAGGAGTCCGCCGTCCTTCTTGGACCTCTTCTCCTTGCCGCCTCCGGTCGCCATCGCCGTCACCGTCGTTGCCGCCATAGGAGATCGGCTTCTCCGACCGACGGCGTAAAGCTCGCAAGCTTCCCCTGGATCACTCGACAAAGTTGCGGCGGCGGCGGCGGCGGCGGCGGCGGCGGCTTTGTTGCAAGAATGGAAACGAAATAGATGGAAGTTGGAGGGCGATGCGTTGCCGTTGGGGTATTTATGGGCGTCGACGGAGATGGATTCCAACGGCTGTGAAGCGTTAACGTCAGCAGGTGGAAATCTCGTGACTTCTATTTTTTATTATTATTATTATTATTATTATTATTATTATTATTATTATTATTTCATTTCAAAAATAAAGAGTTTTTAATTAATTTTAATATATATATAAAGGCATAATTTGCCTATTGGCTCACAGCTGTGACGTAACAGCTGTTATGTTTGTACACGTGGTTCCCACGTTGCCGTTTGAATTAAAGTTTAGTTATTCGGGTCCCACCTCCAGTATTATTAAAAAATGAGTCCACGTGGCTAGTTAAGAGTGGTGGATATTTGGTGCGAAGCTGTTTGAGCACGTGCAGCTGAGAGGAGTTGCGGCGCTGGTCGGTGGGCGGGTGGCAAACAGCAACAGCGGCCGATTCAGCCGTTTGTCTTGGCGCTTCTGGAGAACCAGTACCTGCAAGAGCACACGCTTATAAATGTATTACTATCACATTTTTATTAGGTAATCAATAATTACTTCAAATTAGAGCACTAAGGCCTAAGTTTAGAAGTTTACATTAATTTTTTGGTTTAATACAAATATTACCTATTTAAATAGGTATCATTATATTATTTATCTTTTTAATAATAGAATATTAAATCTATTATTGACATAAATTTATTTTAATAGATAAGCAAGATATTTTTTTTATTTCCTTTTTTATATTTACAATAGGCAGTAAGATCATTAGGATTTGGCGAATTGAACTTCAACAAAAATGTCATAAAATTAAACTTAAAGAAGATAACACTAACAAAAGTAGCTTGACTTCTCTTTTTGATAGTATTTCAAAGAAGAGAATTTCGGAGTGGTGCTCACTATTAAATTCTAAAGTTCGAATTATTATTTTGAGTCTTATAACAAAAGTGGTATCGTGAATACTTTTAATTTTGAAATTAAAATTTAATGCATTATAGTACACTACCTGCATTCATAGACGAATCTCTTCTAAATACAAATTTCTTGATAAATCAATGCATATTATATTTCTAATAATCCCTTTCTTTTAGATAGCTCGTTATATTTATATATAGTTCTTGATATCTTGTTATACCACATATGTCATTTTGGTTCGGATATAGTTTCATGAATATTTCTATATTAAGGTCTAAATTCAAATCACTAAGGGGGCATTTGGTATGAGGTAATCCAGATAGATTACCGGTTATTTAATTTAAAATTCTCAGGACCCACTATATTACCACGTTTAGCTGCAACAGATTACCGGTGATTTTTACTTCTCTGATAATCTAAATTACCACCTCACTTGTAATGAAGATAACACCCATGGGAGGTGTCTTTCCATATTACCAGCAAGATGACATGTCTTTTAACAAAATTATCCCTTCAATCGAACTTTAAAAATATTTATATTTTATTACAAAATAATAGTATTCAACATAATCTTCTAATTTTTTTTAATTATTTTACAAATTTTTGATAATATAAACTCATATTTTAATCTAACTCACTTTTTTATTTTCTATTTATATTTATTTTAATTCAATAATTTTGGAGGATATTTTAGTAATTTTTTGATTCATAATTTAAATTATAATATGTATTTTTACTACATACCAAACGCTATATATAATATCACCGGTAATTTATAAAGTGGTAATCTATTTTAGTGGTGATCTAAATTACCGGTTAACAAAAACAGGAAATGCGCCAAACGGCCCCTAAACGATATAGATGACACAATCGTGAACGATTGGACATAGCTTGTATCCGTAGGGATCATACCTTAGGACTACATCGTCCGAAAAACACAATATGGGGTTATGCGGGTTAGACCATGCCATTCTGAATGGCAAAAGAAAATAATATTTATATATTATTTTAATTGGATTAGGTTAATGCCTGATCTACATTGAAAAGGTTGGACCACATGACACAACTTACGAATGCCACTCATGTTCATCTAAAACATTATTTGAGGCATAGAGAGATGTATTGACTTTCTTATGTTATAGTCTAACATATTATAACACAAAGTTTGTGTTTTACCCTAGTATGGTGCTTATCAATCGAGTTAGGCCTTACTCACCGCATCATCCTAAACGCGACCCAAGTTATCAATTAGAGATGATGAGATATGATTTGTGTACACCAGAATGTGATTCACATCAATCGAACCCATGTTGATGAGGCTATAACATGTTTTCCCTATTTTTTGTAAACCCTAAATGATGAATTGCTCCTAAAACTTTATATTGTAATAATGGCTAATGTTGGATAAATATTTGAGCTTAAACAAGATAAATAAATAAAAGTTGAGATCATCATTTATTGTATTATTGAAAGTCAAAGATATATTATTGCATTGTTAAGGATAAGTAGCATAGTTGTAGTGAAGTTACTTAGGCTTTATTGTACGAGTTATTTTTCTTCATACAATAAAAATGATTCTCGGTCATCCTCCTTCTTATAAGCATCTATCGTGGTTTGCGCGCCACCACTTATATTAATGAACATCATAAAAACTCATAAGCACTCTCTTAATGTCATACAATAGAGTATTGTATTGAATCAAAATATTAAAATAAGATTATTGCATAGTAAAAATTAATGCATTGAAAATAGAGTATTGAATGAAAAATATCGAGATAACATTATTGATAGTGAATGAGATAGTATATTGCATTACATAAAAGATTGATTATTATTTGTTATGATTTCATATTGTATATCCTTATCTTATTTCATGTTTTATGATAGCATGACTTTTATATCTGTTTATTATTTTATATATTAGACTTTATAGCTCACGAAAAAATTATCTCTCGTGTCTTAAATCTTGCATGTAGTTAATATACGAGGTATGATTGCTCGTGGTTTGGGCGACTAGTGCTTATAATGAATGACGCTTGCACATATCTATGGTCATATTTAGGTGTCTCAGTTGTTTGGTCCTTATCAAGTTGTAAGATTTTATGAATTATATCTAATCATGATTTAATATGTTTGAAGACCTAAAAAATTTAATGTGATTTCAAACTTTCGCATTTATAAATAGGTTTATATTTTAAAATTTATATATTATTTCATATTTTTATTGATTGATCAAATAGTCAACACAATTAGAGTATTATAAAGATGTCATAGTATTTCTAAAAAAAGACATTTTGCTACAGACGGAATGTATTTGTGAAGGCGTACAATAAATAATCTCATTTGCAATTCTGAAATCACTAGTTTGAATAAGATTTATATCTTCAATTTCATTCGAATATCGAATTAGTCAAGTATTAATAGACTTGATTAACAATAAGTACTGCAGACCGAAAAAAAAGTTCGAAGGAAATTAATATTCCATATATATAATATGTTGAATGAATATTTTAAGTTGACTACAATTTAATGTACAATTATTTTCCTTTAGTTATGCCGTTATTGATAGTTTTTCAGAGAAACTAAGTGTTGTCTTCAATGAATTTAAAAATTATGCATGATATAAATGAGCCATTAATCTTCCTTGTGTTTATTTTGGGAATTATTTATGCATATCGAAAAATAATGAAGATAGATAGACAAGATGCACATCTTTGGTGCTTCAATGAAAATATAAAATTCTTGATACGTTCAACTTTTTTAGTTGAGCGCATGTCAAAGTGTCCAAAGTTACGAAAACAGATAATTAAGAGTTAAAATTCGACATGATAAGTGGACTTCAACCTTCATTTCAATGTCAACGTTTTTCAAGTATATCTGTACCTATAAGTGATCATAGTGGTGAGGCTGAATTGTTTCTTGAAAGAGAAATATACAGTCAAATCCAAGTTGGATCTGATTAAGATCGATTCATATCCAATTATAATTGTTTTACATGTTTAATTATGGTTCATCGGAAAAAAATATTTGTTTAATTATGGTGCTTCATCTATTGTTGTCGTATTAGAATAATGCACCGTCATATTAACATCATAGATTTCTTAGCTAGAAAGAAGCAAATTGATACCATATTATATTATATTATTCTTATCAACTACACGTTTTTATTTATTTATTTATTTATTTATTTATTTGTTGTGATAAAATGTTCTGATATTTTACATGATATTTTTTTTTTCACTCTATTTTTTATATCAATTCAATTTGAGATGGAAGGAATCTGAAATTTTCATCAATCGATCAGTATAAAAAATATAAGGGTGTGTTTGATTCATACTTTATAATATTGATAGGAATATTTGAATTCCTAAAAAATTATTTCATATTAATTATATTTCTTGGAAAATAGGATTATGACGTTTAGTTTAGTTCGTTTGATGTAGTTAAAAAAATATATTTGCTTTAAACATAAACATTAACTCAGTAATGTTAGATTGACATAAGTATTGGAGGGAATGATATTTCTATAAATCATAAGATTCTCGTTCTGACGAGAATGTTATATTAATAAGTACTTTCTTAAATATGACATAGCCAAACAAAGAAATTCAAAATTCTTATAAGAATTTTTTGAAATACTTAAATAATAGAGTGATCCAAATAAATTCTAAGGCTAAATCTTAGATGATATATATATATATATATATATATATATATATTAATTTCATTGTCCTAAGTAAAATAAAAATGGATCATACAAATTAAATATCACAACTTTGTACCTTATCCCAAAAGTTGTTTGCGTAGATGTTGTATAGATTATATCCCTTTGCAACTTAGCACTATGTAGTAAATTTGTTTATTAATAGATAGCGTGAAATGGCATCGTTTTCCTTCCGCTAACTTATATAAATACTTGATACGCTTAACTTCATTAAGAATTAATATGATCATACATATACTTTTTCCTAAGAGAAACTTGCCAAGTTATTTTAATTAATCGTGCAAAAGATGTAGACAACTTGCATTATTTTTCCCCTTTTACTTAAAAACTTGCACTTGTTTCTTGATTGATCTACTCCGATATGATGTGTCATGTGGCCTTATCCATTTTGGATAATTTAATTATCGTTATCGTAAATTAACACGTCCCTATGTCTTTGACTTCTTTTTGGGGTATATGCTGTATATGCAAATCATTTGTATAGGAGAATAAAAGCTTATGCTTAACCTGCTCGAAGACCAATTATTATTGTTCTTTTTTATTGGCGATAGCGAACCTGATTTCTATGTTGATGGAAATTATATATTTTATTTGATTTTTAGAGTCCTTATTTTAGCCAAAAATTTATTCAATCCATAAGATTTTATTAATTTTGGACATCGGTGAGTAAAAAAAAGTTAGTTGCTAAGTTCAGGAAAAAGTTAGATAGCCTCCAAAATATAATTTTTGATATGAAAAGCAAAACTCAAACTTGATATTGCTTTGAGTTTAAGTTGTTATTGTGTCGCTTAAAGACCTAAACTTTTAATTAAAGATAAAGAAACAAAACTCGCAAAGCTAATTTTGAATCATTCATTCTAAGCACGTCAAATTAGATACCATATTATTATTAAATATGATGGATCCATATGTCGATTGATAGAAAGTAAGCTTCGAGTTAATTGTGGCGATAAACTTCAGTTTACGAGCTCTCATATGTAAGGACGAACTCAAGAAGAAAAGTTACAGGAGCTAAAATATATAAAAATAAATTATAAAAAAAATTAGAAAGGATCAAATTTTAAATTTTAGACCTTTAAATATTAGGTAAAATTACTTAATCATTAAACTAATTAAATAATTATGATATTTTATTAATATTTATTTTATTTATTGATTATAACTATTAATATATATGTATCTATATGTTTTGTATACCGAAAATTTGAGAGGACGAGCCTCTCCTCTCCACTCTCACATGTGGGTCAGCTCCTGGTCACAAGTAGGCACTTTAAAATTATTTGAATTCAAATCAGATTATTATCAAACGCATAAAAAAAAGGCAAACACAAATCATTTATAATCATGTAATGCAACATAATGTGATAGGATTTTTTAGTCCCATTCGATTTTATTCATACTAGAAAAGGTGTGAATATTGAATCAGATATCTCATGTTTTTAAAATTATTTCGTTTCATTTGTATTTCTTCATTGTATTGTTATAGGTTTTATATTATTTTATAATATGGAAAAAAATGAAGACAAGATTGTGTCATGTAACGGCCTAAAGCCCAATAATGTCAATAGAAGATCCACCCAAAAGCTTAAGCCTCGAGGGCTTTGTTTTGATCAAGATACTCCATGGAGCGAGCTAAGTATTATAGGGGGCAAATATATCTCCGGGCAAAAGTTTAAATCACAAATCATAATAACCGCATTTCTATATTAAATTCACGCAATTCTAAAAATATATAAATATAAAAATATTATTTTTTTATCGATTTAAATTTTTAGAATTAGTAGTAGCACATCTAATCTAACATAGTATCAGAATTAAAAGATATTCTGAGCCAAAATTTTTTACCTATATTAAAAATTAATTTCTTTCTTTAATTATTAATTTATATTAGACTAAAGCAAAGTTATTACACGCGGAAGAGTATTAAAAATATATAAATATAATGATGTTGCTTATCTTATCGATTTAAAATTCTAAAATTATTGATAATAAATTTAATTTAATATAATTCATCAATTTTTATAGCATTAAAAATAATTAAATAAGAACAAAAAAAATCTAGCACTAAGTTTCGAGTATAGAGAGAGAGAGAGAGAGAAATATTAGCGTACATACAAAAATTGTGTATGCATCGTGCATACACATCTCCTGTACCTTTGGATCTGTATCATTTTAATTCAACGATACAGATTATCTGTGTTTTGGATCATCAGATTGAAAGTTATACTAATCCAAAAGTCAATAGTGTGTGTAGCCACGGTGCATACATAATTTGTGCATGCACGTTATATATATAAGTCTTCTCAATTTTTCTGAGACCGAAATGACAAGCATATTTTTTCAACCATCTATTAGTGCCTAATTAATTTAAATAAACTCCAATTAAATTTATGTACCAAAAATTGAACTTAGTTATTAGCGCTTTGTTAATTTAGATAAACTTTAACTAATTTTGTGGCACAAAAAACCGAACTTAAAATTCCTGACATTTCAAGACTTTTAAACTTGATTATACGAGTTAGCTAACCTGCTCAAGGTAGAGCAACTATGTTACTTCCTCCCTCAGACCAGTGAAATAGCAGTTGATTCTCGAACAGCTTATTCTAACCCAACACCAACAGCGACTAGTGATTGAGCACTAGTCCACATTTTAATCATAAGACATATATGTTGAGAGTTAAAACACTATGTGAACTATAATTTAATGTCAAAATGCGTCCCACAGCTGCAATATTATAGAAGATGTTAATTGAATATTTATTTCACTACAATCAAGTTTGAGAAAAAAAAAGAGTTTTCTTGTTGATGATAAAAAGAAGGAAAAAATTAAAAGAAAATTTGATTTGTGACACATAAAGCCCGGTGACTGCTATCAGCCGAATCCTCAAAGCAACTTTCGAGAGAGAGGGAGAGATGGTTTGTCCATTCTTTTTGTTCTTAGATTTATATTTTTGCATTCTTTTTTTTTTTCATTTTCGTAGGTTTACAACTTTGCTCATTTATCAGCACCAGTGCATATATTTGAAGTCGTGGCTGTTTTAATTTTAAACAACAAGAGTTTTTTTAATAAAAAAAATATTGGTCAAGAAGATTAAAATTATGAGAAAAATGAATATACAACATTGTAACTTGCTGCATAACCAAAATTATTAGTAATTTTAACTTAATTAGACATTAAACTAAAATTATTAGTAATTTTCAAAGAATATACATGGTTTAGCGCTTATATTCCTCATCCCAAAAAAGATTATAGTATAAAATATTAAGAAGGTCAGTATAATTTAACTATCGAATAGACATATTTTAAGATTGCTAATGATGTACAATCCAAATATGCAATTCGACCTCTTATCTGCGATCATAGCCCAAAAAGTTAAAAAAATACAAACTATTTATTGTGCACCACAATTTTAGACCTCTTTTATCCACAAACTAGTCACATTTCCATATCACGTTTGTAATACTCATTACTCAACCTTAGTTACATATGGACAGAGCGATGCATGAGACAAGTGAAGACTCCTTTTGAACTTGCAAACTTGACATTGCTCAACTGCAAGATGATCCAAGTCCAAAGTTGTTAACTTGTTTGCTGAGTACAATTTGTGGCATTATCAAAGTGAATGCGACGCTTTTGGCCCTTTCGGCCGAAAGTGAATCAAACAAAACAAAATTCAAAGGCCTAATAGGCCCCTCTCGCCTTATCTTCATATCATAATTCTCATGCTTTTGGACAACTTTAGAATCTTCTTCGTTATGGTTGCATTATAATGTCTTTTCCTTGCATGGGAGTGTTATTAATTGGGTTTAGTAAGATAATTTTCAACCATAGTCAACATAATAAAAGATTTAAAAAAGAACTATTTATGAAATTCTTTTTTTTCTATTGTCAATTTAGTGTCAGACAAGCGACGCCGATTTCTCGACCCACGTGGCGCTAATGATTATGTGCATTGACTATAGGTTGAAATCTCGGCCCATCATTAAGTCTGACTAATCTGATGTCGCTCCGGGTCACGTGCTTGATTGTGGTAGGAGGCTCTCAACGAAAATTATTCTGTGTTGACAGAAACTCGAACTCGAGATCTATTTAAGCGGAGGAGTCACCTACGACTTCATCCAAAATCTCTTTGATTATTTTACATAATTCTTTTAACTCATATTAGAGATTCATAAAGTTTTTATTTGTAATATTTCGTTGGTTAGAGAAAAAAAAAGATAACACAGTTAGCAAAAATCTTTAAAATATTAGTTATGAACATTATTTGTTGCAAATTCAAGACTTAAATAATATGATATTGTTGAATGACATAGGAACAAATGGCTTAAAAAAGAGTGCATTCAAAAGATAATTTTCATATAAGGCAACAAAAATGCTACAAAGGAATTTTTGTAGTGTAGTAACCAAAATTTTCGTGCATAAAAAAATTATAGTCATATAATGACAACTTCTTCCCAACAACAAAGACTTGTTATCAAACAAAAATGCTCACAAGCAAACCAACATACAAATGCTAAGTAAAAGACACCACTAATATGACATATGCAACTAGATGCACGAAAAGATCATTCAAAGCAACCTAAGAAATAGATAAACTTCTGTTAAGAAGTAATTTTAGGGACTTATGAGTTGGTGTTGTAATTTTAACATATGCGGTGTAACTAATTCCTACAAACAATACACAAATCAGACTCGTGTTCGATCAAGAATGTTGCCATGGACTACCAACATGTTCATTCTCTTGAATCTTTTTTGGACATTTAATCATTGTTGTTTGACAATGTCTTTAAACTAACATTTATTGTAACATATATTGTGTTGATTAAATTAATATATTATTTTAGATGTTTAATAAATATAATTAATAATAATAATAAATGATTCTTGAATGACTAACATATAAAATAACTACTAATTAAAATTTATTTTTAAACATATTTTAAAATATTTCATTATTTCTTAATATTTGTACGAAATACACGACACGTATCTTTTCGTTTATTCATTTGGATCATCATTTTATCATTTTTATTAATTTATAAATCATTTACTTACTTATTTATTCTACTATTATTTATTAATATTAAAATATTTAAAATACAAATAATTTATTTAATTTAGAATAATTATAACAATATAAACTATTTAAATAATTATTTATATCTTTTTTATTAAATTTAAAAATTAATTTGTTACTAACTAAACATTAATTTATAATCATTATCTACTATTAATTATTTAAATCAAACAAAGGCTTGGATAACTTAATCGTTTTTTTTTTAGTCTAAAGGTAGAACCCCACTGGTTTCCAAGGCTACTAGCACCTGACTAATTCAATGTTCGGATAGATGCGACGAAGGTAAATCCTAACCAAAGTGGTCTGTCTCTCTAGGAATCGAACTCGGGGCTACTAGCACCCGTCCTCTCAAGGCACAGTCCTGCTAACCAATTGTGTCAACCACTCTCGATTATAACTTAAACGTTCTTTGCTAGTAAATTTATTTTCCTTCGATAAAAGATATTACAAATGACATCTATAAAGTTTTTTCTATGAATCATGCATTTATCGAAAAAAGAAACGTTATGAATCATGCATTTATCGAGAAAAGAAACGTTTACTGCGAATCATACGATAAAACAAGAAGATCCATGTCAGCCCCGGTTCAAATTTCTACAGCATCCAATAAATATTGAGGCTGAGATATTATAACTTGGCCTACAACACTTATTGACCATACGGAACCGCCTTTATATCTTTCTCTTCCTGTACAGTAAAAAAAAAACTAAAAAGGGTAACCAAAGACATGAGTTCTTTAGCTGTCCCACTAGATATCTTTATCAAACGAACGATCACTTCAAAAAAGAACAACGGGTACATTATTTATGCAATTGTAAAAGTATAAAATGTTAAAAAGCTACATTCTACACAAGCGTTCAGTTCTTAAAGAATCAGAGCATACATCCTTTTATACAAAATTTAAAATTTCAAACCACTATAACTTTTTAGTGTGATTCACCCCTCAATCACTAATTTCAAGTTTCATTAATGATCAAAATTATTAATATATGATTAAAAATATACAATAATAACGATTAGAATGCTCGAAAACAATGTGGGTCGAATAATTTTTTTACGAGAAAAAAATTGTTCTATCTTTCATAAATTTTTAATAAAAAATTTTACCATTTTTTCCGAATTTCTATATTTTTATAATTTTATTATTTATAATGATATTAAAAAATATTTTTTATTGTATAAATTAACAATAGCTACATGTTATAATATAGTAATATCATTATTTATTACTTATATAATTTTATTAATATTTATTCATAAAATTTATATATTAATTGAGTAATTTTTATATGTTAAAAGTATTTAAAATATTATAACAATACATATATTAATATAATTTTAATTATATAGATCTTCATCAAATTTTTTGAATGATTTTTAAAAATTTAAAATTGATCTATTTTTTTAAATTAAAAAAAAACAATTTTATATTAGATCGGATCGATTTTTTTACATTTTCAATTTTTAGTTTTTTGCTTACACACAGCTGCCGTGTCGTTTAAAGGTTATGATATGGAACTGAACAAATTCATTAATAAGGGAGGCCCAGGTGCCTCTCTCTCTCTCTCTCTCTCTCTCTCTCTCTCTCTCTCTCTCGTTAATCAGAATGGCCAAACTATCGACACATTCAGCACCACAATAAATTGCTGGCTAGCACGGTCCCAATGACCAATCCCTTTCCCAGTGAAAGTTTCGATGCAACAATTTTGCAGTGTGCACTGCTGCTCACACTTCCATGGTGGAGTTCCACAACCATGAATCCTTTCTTCTTCTTTTTTTCTTAAAAGGTAACAGGTAATATTAAGAGACAGGCCTCCACCGACCCTGGTCAATTTACTTGACAACATGGCCATTCCACATAAGACGACGTGGATAATGCACACTTTTACTTTACTGACCCTGACACGGCACCTAACGGTAACTTTCCATTTCCCAATTTCTTCCGTCCTTCGCTTTTGGATCGTATAGGACCGCATGGGCATTTACGTCACAAAAATACCAACGGACCAATACACCAGGACACATATATAATATGGAAGTGGAGCATTAAAAAAAAAAGGAGGGAGTTGAGTGGGTGGCAAAGTGCGCTTCCTTTCTCTCTTTTTTTCTACTTTGAAAGCTTTTGAGTTCAATTTTTTTTCTTCAGCTTTCCCTTCGAGATCACTTCTGCTTCCTCATTCCTCTCAGCAGCAGCAGCAGCAGCGACTCTCCATCTTGCTCTGTTCTTAGAGACCTTTCTATCGGCAACTTTGAGGGTTGGCTGCAGACTTGCAGTGGAAGTAGCTTCAGATATGGCGGATGTCAAGCCGGAGGAGATCACGCATTTGCCCATGGATCAGCTGCAGGGCTTCGAGTACTGCATCGACTCCAATCCATCGTGGGGTGTGACGAAATTTGTTACTGAGCTCCTTTTTCGTCTTTCTGGTCTTCATTAGAGTGTGTGATTTCAGTGGGTTGGTTGCTTGCTTTAATGGTGTTTCAGGGGAAGCAATCATACTGGCGTTTCAGCACTACATACTCTCGCTGGGCACGGCCGTGATGATTCCTACCTTGTTGGTTCCGCTGATGGGCGGAAGTGATGTAAGATTGCTTCCCCTCCCTCTTAAGAAACCCCTGTATTTTATTTGGTCACTGGTGTTTGTTCCATTTCTGCTTTGTAACTTTCTCATCCTTGAGATGTTTCCTTCCCAATAGTAAATAAAGTAGGTAATTACCACCAGAAGCATACATGATGATCATCTCTTAATTGGTAGTGTTCTGATCAACGTGTGCAATTGATTGGAACTACAGAACGATAAGGTGAGGGTTGTGCAGACGTTGCTATTTGTGACTGGAATCAACACGTTGATCCAGACCTTGTTTGGGACTCGCCTTCCGACTGTTATTGGTGGCTCATATGCATTTGTGGTTCCGATCCTATCCATCATTCACGACTCATCTTTGAGGCGTATACCAGACGACCACGAGGTAATATGAAAACAGAACTCTTCGACTGTGACATGCATGTACACGACGTTCTCAAACGCTGCATGCTCTGTTTCCACTTCTCAGAGGTTCCTCCAAACCATGAGAGCCATACAAGGAGCCATGATCGTGTCGTCCAGCATCCAGATTATTCTGGGATACAGCCAGCTTTGGGGTATTTGCTCCAGGTAACAGATGCTTTGCTGTGATCAGATAATGCTGTTTCATTCTTTTTGTACACCATGCATAGGACATTGAGACTAACAAATGGCTTGCTTTTCTGGTTCAGATTTTTCAGCCCGCTGGGGATGGTACCAGTTGTTGCACTGGTGGGGTTCGGCTTGTTCGACAGAGGATTCCCTGTGGTACTTGTTTGATCTCAATGCAAATTGCTCTGGCTATGATGCCCCTGTTTATCTAACCGGTATCATATGCAATTTGCTCTGGATAAGACGTTGAAATGTCCATTTTTCAGGTTGGAAGATGCGTTGAGATTGGCGTTCCAATGCTCATCTTATTCGTTGCTGCCTCCCAGGTACCAATCAATCATCACCAGTGCATGCATTTGTGCCTGCTGTTTTCTAATCCTGAATTCTAACTTGTCCATGACGATGTGTGGGTCTAAGCAGTATCTCAAGCATCTACATGCCAAACGGGTGCCTCTTTTGGAGAGGTTCTCGCTGCTGATATCAATCACCGTCATTTGGGCTTACTCCCACCTTCTCACTGCGAGCGGCGCCTACAAACACCGCCCGGAGCTTACCCAGGTCCACTGTCGCACCGACCGCGCCAACCTCATCTCTTCTGCTCCCTGGTAACGATCCATTGGACCAAGATTTCTGATTCCTCATCCCCCCCTTGTGTTCTTTTTACATGTCCACTTTGTAATTTTCTTTAGCATATGAGAGGCTTTTGGCTTGCTTGTAGGATAAAGATTCCATACCCATTGCAGTGGGGTGCACCAACTTTTGATGCTGGCCATTCCTTTGGCATGATGGCCGCGGTATTTGTATCATTGGCTGAGGTAAGAAAGTTATTGATGCCTTCGTTACCAAAAGCAGGCTTGATGATGTTTGAGGTGCTGACAAGTTGCTTGCTTTGCCCATAGTCTACTGGAGCATACAAAGCTACAGCTCGGTTGGCAAGCGCCACACCGCCTCCAGCTCATGTCCTGAGCCGTGGCATTGGATGGCAGGTCATCCATCTCTCAGTTTCTTTCCTTGGAATAACTTTAGCCGATACCGTCTTGGTCGGATAAATAAATGTACATACACTTAACATGAGTTGAGTTGCCTTTTTCAGGGGATAGGAATTCTACTTGGTGGTCTATTTGGTGCCGGAACTGGTTCCACTGTATCTGTGTAAGTTGGCTAGCACATCCATTTTGCAAAATGCGCCTGCAATTTGTGCCGACTGCTGGGCATTTCATTTCAACTAGTTGTATCGTATGAAAAATCAGAAAGGGAGTCTACTAAGTAGACTTTCAAACCTCTAGAAAAATAATCAGATTCGAATCTGATTCGAATCTGACAATATGAGATTAAATACAGAAATTTAAATTTTTTTTAAAGATTTGATATCATATTGATGATCTGGATCACCACTAATAAGACTACTTAGCAAAACTACTAAGTAGACTTTCAAACCTCTAGAAAAATAAAAAAACAAAAAGAGGAATAATGCTAATTTCCTACTTACTATAGTTTATTATTAGAGGGCAAGGAGCGTGTGACGCACTTTTAGTGTAGTGCGTGTAGCGCAATAGAAAGTAACAACACTATGTATAAAAAAATTGAACACTGCTCGTTTGTACAGAAATTGTCGTTATTTTTGCACATTATGTACAAGTGCGCTACACATTCTTTTTTCCCTTATTATTAACTGCTGCAAAGTATGTCCACAGAGAGAACGTGGGGCAAGGAGCGTGTGACGCACTTTTAGTGTAGTGCGTGTAACGCAATAGAAAGTAACAACACTATGTATAAAAAAATTGAACACTGCTCGTTTGTACAGAAATAGTCGTTATTTTTGTACATTCTGTACAAGTGCGCTACACATTCTTTTTTCCCTTATTATTAACTGCTGCAAATTATGTCCACAGAGAGAACGTGGGGCTCCTTGGATCGACTAGAGTTGGAAGCCGCAGAGTAGTCCAAATCTCAGCTGGTTTCATGATATTCTTCTCCATTTTAGGTGAGTTTGAATGCATCACAAGGTTTGTTCTTTAACTGAACAATAAAATGTAACTAATCAAATTCTGTTTACTGTGCAGGGAAGTTTGGGGCTTTGTTTGCCTCCATTCCTTTCCCGATCTTTGCCGCTGTCTACTGCGTGCTGTTTGGGCTTGTAGGTATGTCGTATAATATCTATTCCCTCAGATTCTTTATTCAGTACATATGCACAGAAAACATTTCTTTTGTGCCGTTGTCTTATATTTGTTTCTTTTTATTCAGCTGCTGTCGGGCTTTCCTTCTTGCAATTCACCAACATGAACTCGATGCGAAATCTGTTCATAGTTGGTGTGTCCATCTTCCTAGGCTTATCAATTCCCCAATACTTCTTACGATATACTACCAGTGCTCAGCATGGTCCAGCTGACACCAAGGCCGACTGGGTTTGTATTTCATTTCTCCTTTCTGTGCATTCGTTTATGTACACTGTAAATTTGGTTAACATTTTTTCTCTTCTGCAGTTTAATGATTACATCAACACGATATTTTCCTCTCCGCCTACGGTGGCATTGATCGTTGCCGTTTTCCTTGATAACACTCTCGACTTGAACGACACGGCCAAGGACCGAGGGATGCCATGGTGGGCTAGATTTAGAACGTTCAGGGGAGACAGCAGGAACGAGGAGTTCTACACCCTTCCCTTCAACCTCAACCGTTTTTTCCCTCCATCATAAAACAATTTTTTTCACAGTAGGACGAAGACCTTCCTTACAGGGAAGTGCGAGAGAAGAGGGAGGTGTAAAGGCAAGAGCAGAGGTGATGCAATTAGTTCTAACTAGTCGGACGAAGAAAAAGAGGTCGCAATCACACTATGTAAAGTATGTCGTATGGTTGTAAATGTTTCGTATTCAATTTATTAGATGCAAAATTAATACTTCAATCATCTAGAAAAAAAATCATTCGGTGGGGATAGTCATTACCTAAATCGCAATGAGGGGGCCGAAGGGGAAGATGTTTGGGATCCAAATCAAAGCATTCCAGCATGTTATTCCTGGTCTCGCCCTATGAAGCAAAGTCCGGTAAGACCATGATATCAGACAACAAAATATTGATATGTAAACATCGTCTTGGGTGAAAATTTTTTTTGTATTCATCATGCATAAATTTCACTATCATGGAAATCCAATAAGAAAAACAAGAAGCTGATAGAAGCAATATGATTCTTTTCTTTTTTATGAAAAGAAGTTAGACGCTTTAACTTTCAAGTGATAACAAATTTCATCGAGCTGGCATATAAAGAAAATGTCTATTATGCATAAATTTCAGAATAGCACGAGCCATAAGAACACCATAGAAAAATAGTAGTCTTCTTAGTCTTGAATCTACCAAAGAAAACAAATAACTACTCCAAGTTGTGAAATCACTGTGAAGTAACATCCCAAGTAATTAATATATAGGTAATCCAAGTTGTGTTGTTGCAATAACATCATAATCCAAATATCATTGAAATAGAGGGGGACCATATGGTAAGGAAAACACCACAATACATGCCCCTAGTACTATAATGAGTAGTTGAATCACTAATGAAGTAACTCTACTGTTATCGAAGGAATCCATCCTAAAAGGGAATGCAGCAATGGCCATTCTTAAACAAAGTGGTTGCTATCATCCCCCATAGGAGCAGTCATCACAAGCTGCTCCCTCCCATCATCACGGTAGGACAAAAAGTAGGATATAGGGATGCTTATTAAAAGTGAATTACAAAGTTGAGAGTGATTGCCAACCTCAAAGGGTAAGAATGTTACTGGTCGCTGAGACAACTAATGTTTTACTAAATTTCAAATAGTTAATCATTTTTTATACTAATTAAGCTATTCACAATTACTATATATGCATAAATAACAAGGAGGTAGAGATTTAGTACCAATAAAGATACTATGTAATTAAACTAAAGATGAATTGAAAAAGAGAGAATATCAAATGCAAGTGCAGTATATGTAATTAAACTAAAGATGAATTGAAAAAGAGAGAATATCAAATGCAAGTGTAGTATATGTAAGAGCTTGTGGCATAAACCAACTGAATTTCAATAATAAATGGTTTAATATGGGGTCAACTATAGCATCCTTGCTCCACAATTCTGTCAATTGCAGCTTTATAGATATGTTAATCTATTTAGATTGCATATTTTGATTAGCAATTAACCGAATACCCCTTTTTACGCATATCACTTGATGCATATATTTCGCTAAGAAGTAAGAAGAGACTTTAATTAAGAAAACATTCAATAATGAGAAAAGCTTTCTCCCTGCACCCGAAATTAGAAGTATGAGGGATTGGCAAGAACAACAACCAACAACTCCGAGGCGTCTCAATTGTCATAAAAAAATTGTGACAAATTGAAACAAGTGAGCCAACAAACAAAAAGAAAAAAAAATATACATCAGAATTAAAGTGAAGCTAAATTTTGTATCACATGCATGAAATATCGCACCCAGAAAGCCAAAATATTGCAGTTGCTAACTTATTATCCTCCAAAGGAGGACACCATCTAATCCTGTCCTGACCCAATGACTTTTGGTTGAAAATAACTTCAATGGAGAGGGCTCAAGAACCATGGTCCAGGTAATCAAGGTAAGAGATCCTACCAGTCAGAAACAGATGTGTGCTCTACAACAATTATAAGCCAACCCTCAAAAATTAACCAAACTTCATAAGGAAAAGACTAAAACTCAATCCCTTGCCATCATTACATCATGGTCTGAACACCTTTGGAATTGCAAAGTGATTACACATTCCCTTCAATCATCATTAAAAGGTACTAATGAGGTGACTCCACCCTTAACAAAGGTTGGATTTGAACTCAGAAAATTGCAATGTTGTACCCAAGTTACACCCACAATTATGATAAAAAGGTTGAAATAGGGATTACGCTCCATGGTTGCTATAATCAGAAAAGTAGGAAACCAGATGCAACAATAACAATTGAATGAGAAGGAATATCTAATTCCTTTCCAAACCATATCCATGACTGTAGAATCAGATTTCTTATTTGGGGAAAGGCAAAAGCACACCAGGTTATGGTTTGGAGGGATATAAATTATATGTGCAAGAATGAAATAAGCAAGATAATCTGATTTGAGGGGTCTCAAGCACAATGTGGCACTTGAGTCAGCTATTGTTTTACTAAACTTCCAACACCTAATCATTTTCATGCTAGTCAATCTCCTTAGCTTCCATTATAATGAAATATAAGTATAAGCACATCTAGTCTGATTCTGGTCATACTCACACATTCACAATTAGTACATATGTGCAATTAATAATGAGGCTGTCAGTTAGTGTTAATGAAACCATATAAGTGGATTGAGTTAAAGCTGATTCGGCAAAGAAAAAACAAAATAAGATGCAATAGCAGTACTTATAACTGTCTTTGGCGTTAATTATAACCTAAACCCAATGAAAAATTCTTTAAAATGGGACAAGTATAGCATATGCAGTCTACAAATCTGTCAATTGCAGCTTTATAGGCATGTTATTCCATTTAGATATACTGATTAGCACCTATCTAAATACCTCATAGTTAATCATCCGGACTTAGTATGTTAATTTCACAAACAATCTCATATGGTATGTTAGAATTAGTATGTTAATTTTTAAGAAAGAAATTAAAAATGTTCGTTGCAGGATCCAAAGTAATATGAGTATGAGAATAATTAAATAGAACACGATATAAGATTATCAACACGAGGTTAATCATTCTACATTTAACAAGAATTCATTGTGTTCAACTAACCTGAGTTTCCTCAGTGTTTGGAAGGACAACCAAACACTAATAGCAAAACAATCACAAGAGCACTAGAAGGTTGAACCAGGAGCAACTGACTGACTAATCAATATTCTACCTGAGCAACTTTAACAAGTATATAAATTGACTCAGAAGAAAGAACATGGAGGATTCAGGATTCACAACCTATCATATTCTAACCACTTCAGATTGACATGAATTCCAGCACAAAAATTGATGCATAGAAGATTAGAAGTAGAAAAGAAGATGCTGAATGATCAGGATATACAATCAGAAAATGTAGAGAGTTAAATGGTCAGGAAAAGACTTTCAAAATTGTTCCAATCCACCATGATTCACATGAATTCCAATCAGAAAATGATCAGGATATTCTAACCACTTCAGATTGACATGAATTCCAGCACAAAATTTGATGCATAGAAGATTAGAAGTAGAAAAGAAGATGCTGAATGATCAGGATATACAATCAGAAAATGTAGAGAGTTAAATGGTCAGGAAAAGACTTTCAAAATTGTTCCAATCCACCATGATTCACAACCTATCATATTCTAACCACTTCAGATTGACATGAATTCCAGCACAACAATTGATGCATAGAAGATTAGAAGTAGAAAAGAAGATGCTGAATGA
>LTAE01004232.1:7840-30057 GCA_001647135.1 Pontederia paniculata | reverse complement strand
TATATATATATAATATATATATATATATATACGATTGCCATTGAGCTGACCTTTGATTAATATGCGTCATTGAGTGGCAAACAAAGACATCCTTAAATAAGGAGTTAATTATCATTTTACTCCAACTCCTGCAATATTAATATTCTTTTTGGAATGGCATTTGGCTTTCTGCAATGTTATCATTCGTGTCGGAAGATTTTGTTTGCACAAGATATTTAATTTGTTTTGCGCTTATTTGTATTCTTTTTGAAAATGGAGAATTTGACTAAACTTTTTTTAAGCTCAATAAATAATAGAATTTATAAATAATACTCGAAAATATATAAATACTAATGTATCATAAAGTATTATAATGGTTAATAATTTCACACATCATTTTAAATTGTAAAGGGTTTATAGTTTAGACTTTTAAATATAAATATAAGATTGTTATCCAACCTCTTCATAAATTTTGAAATGATCATTATTCAGCATCTTGGTTTATGGTTTCAAAATGGTTAGCTTAAGTGGTTGGAACTCCCAAAGGTGAGCTCCTCTTTTGGGTTTGTCCCTCTTCGTTGATATATGCAGTTGTCTCCTTGACACGCAACTGAGTCGAACATCTCCTCTTTGAAAATTTCTTTTAGAGCATCATCTTTGTTTGTATGAATAGTGGCATGGATATGTGTAAACTATAGAGTCATCCTCGATGTCTTTCTTAAAATTAGCATTTTGAGAAATCAATTATGCAACTTGATTCTCTAATACATGTACTTTTGCTTCTAGGTCATCAAACTTGAGTTAACTCTCTAGTTGTTGGACGACATCATCATTTTCAATTTTCTTCTTCAATAGTTTCATTTGTGACTTCAAATTTTGGAAGAGTTAGTCTTGCATTGTGAGCCTATTTTCAACTGTCGTGATGAATTGACCAACCATCTCTTCAAGGTTTGTCTTTGATTTGAATGATGATGTCCTTTAGATTTTTGTTGTGTTGCCTTATATTTGAAATTTTCTCTCCAAATTCTAGATTCGGTTATGTTGGGTGGAGATCTTCTTTAATAGAGAATTCATCATATTTTTTATAATAACAAAGAGATCCATGGATAGATCGTTTGTTTGAACTCGTTGAGGCTTCTTCATGGTACTTTGAGTAGATGTTACCTTTGTATCTATCTTGCTTGACAACTTCTTTATTCTCCTCAATTTGTTGATTGATGTTTGCTTTCTTCTTCGTCATTGAGGGTGTGACAATATGAGCATGATGATCAAATTGTGTACAAAATATTATCTCTCGAGAAAACTTACACAAGACAAAGAAAGGTGAAAACAACAAAAAAAAATAAGAAAATCTCAAAGTAGCTAATTATGAAATCAGAATATATAATTAATAAAAAAGTTTAGCAACGGCGTCAAAAGCTTGATGCATGCTAAATTGACAGAAAATTTGTTAGCAAGTGCACTAGTCATATCAAATAATAGAAAAGGTGAGTAGAATATCATTTCCACGAGAATTGATATTATTATATATTTAAATCCTACCAACTAATAGAAGACGACATGAATTTTGGATAAAAAAAGGATTTTCTAAAAATTAACAGGAAAAAAAGAAAAGTTTTGATGACAACAAGCTTTGGATAAGGATGATATAAGATTAGATATGGAAGAATTTTGTTTCACCAAAAGATTAATCAAAGTTCAATTTTAATCAAATTCTATATGTATTAGAATTTACCCAAGATATGATTTCCTCTCCAGGATGATTCAACTATCTTAGTTCTAAATAGTCTCAATTGCTCCTATCTAAGATGTCAATCTTATCTCCTAGAAATTAAGATGCATTAACTTGTATTTTCTAACTATTGATTGTTCACCTCTAGGATGTCAATCTGATAGACCACACACCTAAATATTCCTCTTTAAAATGCTACGCAAGGATGACATGCAATGCTTCAACTCAAAGTCACAAATCAATTCCAAAGACTAACGAGATTTAAAAATCAACTATTCCTCTTCAGGATGCTAGTTAAATAAAATATTTCAACCAATCAATGAAAAGCATTAAGCACTATTACCCAAAAAAAATATTAAGCACAACATTCATGTGCATAAGAAATTCGAAGAACTAAAAGTAATTTAATCAAGGGTTCAATAAGTTTCTCGTACAATAAAATTCACTCCAGAAAAAATAAATAAAAAATTATGCAAGGAGTTCATCCTTTAGAATTATAGCGAGAAGAATAAAAATAAAATAACTAGGCACTAAGACACGTCAATGATCTACTTCTTCAAAATATGTGTAGAGTTTCTTGTTCATCTCTAGGTGTTAGGCTCTTTTGCATGTTGCAGCACAAAATTCAGACTTGTTTCATAAAGTCTAGGCTTGTTGCATGAAATTCAGTCTTGTTGCTTCCCCCAAAATTGAGGCATTGGGGTCTTATTTATAGATTTCCATTAAATGTGAGGAGTCCTAAATGTCAAACTTACTTTTATATCAGATATAACTCAATTCTTGTTAAAATTCTCAAAAGATAAGGTTTAACGGATTCAAAATGAAAGTTTACTTAATCAGATATAACTCAATTTCACATTCTGTGACAGGATTGTCATGACCATGACTATAAGTTGTCTTCAGCAGCGGTGCGGCTTTACAACTCGTGAAATTAGTTTTCACAGTCGTGAACGTGACGACAAACTTATTTGCATGTTGTCACGGGCCATGAAATGGGTTTCACAATCATGATGAAGGCTAAAAATTGAATGTGGAAGTTGTCACGACCCGTAAAATGACTTTCACGACCTTTGAAGTCAAAAACTTGGATCTAGGCTATCATGAGCCGTGAAATAATTTTCACGACCATGATATTCAATTGGAGACCCCCCCCCATGACCATTACCAAGGTGTTACCGATCGTGAGACGATAGAAAACTGCACTTTTTGTTTCTTACAGGCTGCGATATTAGTTTCATGTTCTTGACCATATATTTTGATAGATATATGGGCATCAAATCAATATTTTGGCCTTGTTTTAACTCTGAACTGTGTCCTTTTTTTCAATATCTCCGTCTCTTCGTCTTCTTGCCTCTTAGATAATGAAAATAAAAATTGTATAATTTTATTATTCAAGATAAATAAATACAAATAAGCACATAAAATGATGCGTGCAATGTAGAAATGAATGAAAAATAAACTAAAAATGGTATTAAAACATGTATACTTATGCATGCATCACTCCTCTAATCTCATGAAGCCGCACCAACGGCCACCCATGAAAGAGGAGAATGAGGAGATGATGTCGAGATCAAAGAAAAAGAAGAAAGGAAGGAGGACCACTTGATTCTCTAAAAATGTGGGTGATTCAAAATCGAAATGATGGAATAATGTTGAATTTGATATTGTGCATATTTATCGGATAAAAAATTACGAATATGATTTCTAATTAAATCTTGTATATGATCATCTAATTTTTATATAGTTNGATTAAATTTGCTTCAAAACTAAAAATATTAAAATAAATTGCATTATATTTTGAAACTATCTCAAATGTTTGGGAAGTTCATATATTCTTACTTTCTTTAAACAATAGAAAAAAAATATGTACTCGAATAATTAATATTAAATATTATTGAAAATAAAAAAATTTAATCAAAATTCGATAACTTGAGTCAATCAATCTAAATCGATCGAATTGGATCTAATTTAAAAATTTTATGTCATTAACTTGATCCAATATGATGGATTGGATTAAGTCAGATTTGAGATGAGATGAGGTCAAATCTTATCATGAATTCTGATATTATGCTCTTCATCATTAATCTCTTTCGGTTATTAGAAAATCGAACTGGTGCACAGATCATGACACGAGTTTATTTTATATATATACATATATATATATATATATATATATATATATATATATATATGTATGTATGTATATTTGTGTGTGTGTGTGTGTGCATCTCTTGAAGTCTAGTTTCAGTAGAAACATATATTCCATTCATATCAGAGATCTATAGAAAATATTATGATTGAAATATTAACCATGTGCCATGTTGTCCCAAGATTATAGCATGTACGACTTGTAAAATATATTATAAATTGGAATAGTGAAATTATGATCTGAAATTTTTGGAGTGGGTTGTTTGTGTTTCTTGTATTACAACTTAGAATGGTCTAAAAAGAATAATTTTATAAGGAGTTATAAATTTCGTACGCTCAACTGTCAAAACACGATATTTGAAATCGATTGACTATTTTATAAATTTTTTTGAAATAAATAACGAGGTGATAAAATACGTGAATTTTATATTTAAACCCTCTTGAAGTCTACTTTGAAGAAAAAATGAAATTACTATAAATGGATGCATGTGGATTAATTTATGAATTTTATATTAACAAAATGTTCAATCTATCCAAGGCTGAAAATATATGTTTTATATAATTCCAAAGGACTTGTATTTGATAACATCATTATTGTGAAGATATCATAAGTGAATTTTCATGAACTTATATGTTGGTACACCCTATTTTTATTTCTTAATTTTATGATTAATTATGCTTGATTTATGATCATTATAAATCCATAATCAGATTCGATCATTTGTATTACGTATATAATTTTATATCAGAATTGGAGTCACTCAATGTTTCTATTGAAATATTCACATTGAATGATTTCAATGTGGTTCATCTTTGATTTAAATGCCAAGGATCTTATATATTTTATTTCTTATTAAATTGCACAATGAGTCCATACAATTTGGAGTCATCAAATATTCTTATTTGGCTTTTGGTTGATCCATTTGATTATAATTGGAGCATGCGAGTGCAATAGAAACCTATGATAAAACTCCGTAACGAGCTTCCGAAATAGCTGAAGGAAAATTTATATATAACATTGTATTTTATTTTCGGCCTTTGGCAATTTGGCAAGTTGGGCGGCTCTTATCAAATTGTTCAACCTTTCACTAAAGCTTATACCAATAATACCGACTTTCGATTGCTGCAATTCTTTTGTCACGACCAATATGACCACCTAATACACCAACATAAAGTTGGCAAGTTATTTATTCATGAAGAGAAGAATTTAGAACACAAAGTTGATTAGCACAAAAGAGGCATCCATAATGAATGAGGAATCAATCAACTGCATGATGTAGGTTGCAACGTGCTTAAAAGATTCTCGAAATCAAGATCATTTGCATATTGATCTTTAAGTACCTTACCCAAGTATTTCTAATTAAAGACTAACTAGTAGTGTTGCATGTGCTTAAAGCATTAGCTACATTATTTTGTTATTCAAAACAAAAGTAAACTTTTGCAAGAGTCCAACTCAATCGACCATGCATCCGACTGATGTTACTTTGGGTGTGTGTGAAGTGTTGATCAAGAGGAAAAATCCTAATGATTTTGATGATCACAAACTTAATGGATAAAGTGATACTAATATTTTTGAATGAGTGACAATGATACAGCTTTGAAGAAGTTCAAAATGACAATATAACAACTAAACCAGTTGACCAGCTTAGAGAATCGGTTGACCTAAATGATACATTGAACTTTAGTCCACCCAAAGTTTCAAAGTGATCGATCGAATTTGAGAAATGATCGACCGAAATTCCTCCCGAGATTCTGAACCACAGAATCAATCGACCAAACTGGAGAATCGGTCAGAGAAACGATCGACCGAAATTCCTCTCGAGAGCGCTAAAAATTTTGAACCACCAAATCAGTTGATTGAATGTCGACCAAAATTCTTCTAGAGAATCTGAATATCCTGAACCATAGAATCAGTCGATCGAATTGGAAAATTGTTCAATCGAAATTGGAGAATCGGTCGATCAAATTGGAGAATTGGTCAACCAAAATTCTTACCGAGAAGTCGATGAGTTTTGCACCAGAGAATCGATCAACCAAATTTGAGATTAAGTTGACCGAATCTATATCATAAAATAAAAATTGCTAGTTTATTTTGAAATTCTCTATGGGATGATCAAGTATGGAAGGTACAACGACCAGAATGGAAGAATGCAATATCAAAGAAGATACCAAGCATTGAGGAAGAGGAAGCAATAATTTTTTAGCATAATCGTGCAAGCACAAACTTTCTTGGAAAGTGATTCTCATTTGTTTCTCTATCATTTTAGTGTGCGGGAGTTTATCATTGTAAAAGAGAGAAAATTCTATTTGTATTTAAAAAGTTCATTTTGATAAGAGGTGTGTTTTATCTCTTGAGCGAAGAAAAGTCGGCTAAGACTTTTTATAGTTTTGAGAGCTCCTAGTGATAAGAGGTGTGTCTTACCTTGAGCGGAGAAAAAGCGGTTGAGGCGTAGTTGGGTTGCCTTCACCCGAATTCATCCAGAAGGTGGCATTAGTGAATTTTCAAGGTTCTCATGCTAGAAAAGTCGGAGCGAGAATGTAGGCCAAGGTGTTGGGCCGAAATTCATCAAAAAATGATCGCCTTCATTCTTATTTTGCGCATTATATCTCTCATACTAGTTTTACGTCATATTGCTTGCATTTTATTGATTGCTTACTCAAATGGGATTTATCCATATTGATTCATTAGATATTTTTATACACCAATTCACCATCCCCCTCCCTCTTGGTGCCTTTCGATCCAACATGAAGATGCTACAAAACTTCATGGCCATTGTAAAGGATAAATTCCCTATGCAATAGGTAATCTTCTCAATGTTGATATGCTCGAATTACAACAAACAATTTGAGCTCATAGGTTATCTATTTTCTCGATGTGTCATACAACTTATCGTTGTAGAAAGAAACAAGTATACCTTCTTGTGATAGGACAATGTTAATTCTTGTAATGGAGACATCACTATGTACCATGAACACTTTGTTAAAATTCAAAAGATAAAAGATAAGGGTAGAAGTTAAATACTCTAATAAAACAAAGTTGGGCAATGCTCCAATTTAACTTTTTCTTCAAACACTTGATATCCATTAAATCGCTAAAGTTTCTAATAAACATTCCTAAAATGAGGCATGACCATGAAAACTTCATACTTCAATTGCATTCTTGAGAGTTGGCTACACCTGACAGCTTCAACCTTCTACTAGTTAACTTGTATGGTAACTAAACCAATGTAACACTGGAAAAGCAATCTATACTCTAGAAGCACCTATGAAACATTCTCTTCGTAGTCGCGACACTTCTCCACGAATTTGAGTCAATTGCACACTTTCAATAATTGCCATCAATAAATTTTCTTAAATATTGTAATAAAGCTTATTTAGACATTTGTAATGTAGATTTGATTATAATTTGCAGAAAAAGTGAAAAATATAAGAAACAAAAAGTCGATCACAATATTCTTTAATTAAGTGAAATGAAGAAGCCCACAATTATTGATTAAATTATGGCAAACTTGTCCTCATTAGAAGTTTTGTTATCATATAAAAGAAAATCCCATAAATGAAGGAACCCACAATTAGGAAAAATCATGGGAAATTTGAATTAATTAAAAGTGTTAGTATTTTAGAAAAATAAAATAACCATATTTAGATACCATGAGATATCTCAACATGTATGCAACAATTAAGGAAGTTTATGACAATTGTTTGAAGCCTAATGTGCTAAATAATGAATTAAAATACAAATAAGGAGTCAACTACAAATTCAAATTTGAATTCAAACACTTATGATAAATAAGGAAGCAAAATTTGATTCTTATGTAAATGATCAATTTAAATTCAAATGCCTTGTAAAAGAAGCAAGTAATTGAAGATTTGTTTAAAGGATTATTTAAGGAAAAGAATGACTTGAGGAGCACATCTCTGGATCCACACTTGAGGAGAACGAATCACCTAGTTATCTTAGACTTTATAATTTTTTACTTTTTAGTAATTTTCCTAATGTCATTACATTCCTCCATGGATTTAAGTGTCTAATTATTTAGTTCTATTGTTGGTGAAGTTCAAGATATGGAGTTTGTTATCTTATTAGTTCTTTATAAATAAATCTATTTAGCTTCATCTTTTTATATTAGCATTGACTTTGTTGTAACTATGTGCTTAAACTACTTTTGAATATTTTCTAGTGAGATTTTGCTCATATATCAATTGCATAGTATCAAAAAATTCATATAGGCAGTTTGAGATAGCACACCCAAATAGAGGGTTGAGAGACTTTACTCATCCAAAACCCAATCACCTTTGACAATGGGTACAACAAGCTTAGAGACCGCTTTAACAAAATATTTTTATTGAAGAAGAGTTTATCATGAAAGCTTTAAACATCCTTTTAGGTCAATATGACAAGAGTTGCATTACCATCTCCTTTTGCAAATTCAGAATGATATCGCATGCGACTTGGCTGATGCAGCGAGAGCTGGTCAACTATGTACATTCCTAGATCCGCCACACTCCCTTGGTCTTCATATGTCATTTTTATCCTAGTATAACTCAAGAGGGCATGCTTAACATCTTGGGTTGAGAGGTTGATTATGATAAAGGAGAGTCTCCTATTTGAGAAAAAAGTTGTGTCGACCAATAAGTGAAGAGATCCCAAATTAACTTATGCAAAGTCCCTTACGAATAGCATGATAATTTTCCTTGATTTAAATAGTTTTGATTCTTATTTTGATCAAGAGACCCCATGTTAATCCATGCATGGAAATTCCTTATGAGTAGCTTGATGATTCTTTATGTCAGCACAACGAGAACTGACTGATAAATCCTTGATCATTTTAGTATTTAACCTCAATTGATTGGATCCTTAACATTTAATATAGGAAATCCCATATGAGAGCTATGGTGTGTTCCTTCATGTCATTGTAATGAGAATAGGTTGGATAAATCCTCGCATGTTTTATAAGATGAGTTAGTGTAGCGAGAGTTACACAATGTCAAGTCCCAGATCGGATTTAATTCGTACATTTTAATATATAACATGTGGATTGCCGAATTTGGATCCTAACTCTAGAAATTTCGTCATCACTACTTCTACAAATACTTTTTGTGTTCTTTTATGCAATAAAAAATCAACTTATTTTCCTCGTCGTCACTTTCCCCGAGTTTCCCATGTGTTGCATGTCTCAATCCTTGTGTTCGAAATTCATCGTGCTACGACTTAATCTGTACACTTGTGGATACCCAATTGGAGAATATATATTTAAAACTTCATGCAAACTATGTCTCAAATTGTCGCATCATGGGTCACAAGCATAGATGCAACTCATGTCTTGGTCGTATTCTGACCTGACCTATTGCACGATGCACATCTTTAGGATTGATTAACAAGAGATGCAACCTATGTCTCAAACGTTGTCACGCCTTAGGTCGCGCACATGTCCTGACCTTATTCCGGCCCGACCAAATACATGATGCACATCATTAGGATTGATGAACAATTTATTTGCTTGTAATCCAATTAACACCTCCTGTAAATGTGTTATGCATTCATTCAAAATTTTATACATGATATAAATGTCAAATTTTCCAATAAAAAGTTCCTAAACTTTGTTCATTAGACTCATAAAAGTATTATGAGCATTTTTTAATCTGAATGACATGACGATCATCTTATAGAGGCAATCTATAGTGTTGAAAGTTGCTAGAAACTTTCCCTGAATATTAAGCTTAAAGAATATTTTTGCAACATGCAATGTATCCAACATACCAAAAAGATGTGGTACGAGGGAATTGATATTTCCATAGTTTTATTGTTCATGCACATCTCTAAAACCCGAGCTTTATTATCCACGAACATCCTCCAAGACCCACAAAGTTGGCACCATGCATGGGCTAAGACTTTTCATTGTCAATCTTTTCCTAGTGATTCCTCACATTTGTTGCAAATCTTGATGTTCAAGAGATGCATACCATAATGTGGAAAGTTTGAAAGGTAACTCCTAGCATGAGAACAATGAGGTATCAAATATATCATTTCAAAAGTGGATCAACAAGATGTTTAGTGGGTGCATTTACTAGAAATTCAAGTAGTAGGTCTACAACCTCCCTAAGTATATGTGATGTTTGTTGTGAACTTTGTAGGAGGCAAGTAATTACAAAATCCAATAAAACTTCTAGCACTTTTTTGTCAAATTCTTTAGAACTCATAATTACAAATTCCATCAATATCATCAACATTGTGTAGCAACCATTTTTCTTGAAAGTATACATGTTTTTTGCCGCCAATAATGCACTTAGCACACTTCAAATGGCCAAGGGCAGTCGAGGATGAGGTGATCAACGTCCATATCGACTACATCGTATAACATCACATCTTTGTAAAACTTATTGACAATGGAACTCAACAAGTCAGATACACTTTCTTCTCAATTGCTTTTAAAATCCAACCAAATATATATGGTTCAAGTTGAAGTTGTACTTGGAGTCCGAGTGTCTTGATCATACTTTGTGAGATGATGTTTTATGATCTTCCGCTATCAATGGTCACTTCATACAATTTCCCTTGATTATGCACTTGGCACAAAAAAGAATTTGGTGTTAAGTATTTTTTGGAGGTTTAGATTTCAAAAGCACCCTTTGAACCACTCAAGAAGGATGTTCACCATCACATCACAATAGAAAACAGCAAGGTCTCGATCTTCCGTTGACAACCTAGTTCATGTAAAAGTGATCGAAGCCAAATAAGTTCAATAGTTGTATCAACAGTCACTCAATAGTTAAGTACAATACTTTTATCAACAATCACTCAATAGTTTGATCCAGTCGATGAACAAGATATATTTCATTTCCTTTTGAAATCCATGATATCATATTATGGCCAAGGAAAATAAAAATGTTGTCTAAGGCGCTAGCCCAATCAACATAAGTGAATGATTTATTGTGTTAATCTACGTAAGAAAAACCCATGTTTAATTTTCTTTAGAAGTAAGGTAATAATCTTTTAATGACTTGCCACTGACCCTCAGTTAGAAAATGTATGTGTTGTCGGGTAAAGTTGACAACAAACTAGTCACTAATGTAGTTAATAGTGACATATAAAAGAGTACCAACAACTTGTTGATCTAAAGTTTTAGAGATGACTTAATCTATCGGGGATAAACTAACAATGCAAAAGATACAAAAAAGTAGAGAAACTAAAAATATAACGATAAATTTGGAGAAATCTAACTATCAATAAGTTTTGATGCTACATCAAAAACCTTTGATAATACTTCCATGGAGCAATTGTGATATGTACAAACATTGTTATAAAGTTTTCATTAATATTGAATAAATTATGATACCTAAGTAGTTTTGTTGATATTTACAGTATTTGTATCGTTTGGCATTAAGCCTTTTTTTTACGTTGCAAGATTCACGGTATTTATAAGAAAATACCTATTTTGATTATGTAGAAAATAAATAGCTTCACATGTATGTAAAATATTTTTGCGGAAAGATATTGAGTCAATTTTAAGGTGTAGATATTTGATTCTATATTAAAAAAATATTTTTTTCTATTTTTTAGTTGTCCTATTATCATATTTTCTATTATTTCAAATTAATCATCTATTCAATTGTACTTTTATTTTTTTATGTAAAAACAAAAAATAAGGATCGCCATGGGTAAGGGTGTTCATCGGATTAGTTCAATTAGTCAATCTGGTCATTTGAACCGACTCAAGCCCTTTTGGGTTGGTTCAAATCCACCATCAACTCAATGGCAAATGGATCAGATACGAGCTGAGATTTATCAACCTGATATGGCCCGACCTAAACTAAAGACCCAAACCAATTTTAATATTATCCTACTGATATGGTCTAAAACAATTTAGCCTTGGAGTCAATTTTTTTAAGTTGTAACTTACCATTTATCAAGCATCACCCGCATTTGGCCTCTCCTTTCCCAAACCTATGTTTTGATATGCACGATGGTGACCTTTTGAATTGATGCCACAATTTGTCTCCTCTTCCTTCGACACCTTCGGTTGCTTGACGAGATCCGCTCTCAGCCAATTGCCTCTTCGACTCTTTTTCTCGAACGGTGACACGACTTTCGCTATTCCAATGACGATGAAGCCCCTTCAGTTATTCTCCACCAGCTCTTTGTTCTTCCGCAGTTCTTCCTCAATTAGAGGGGCTCTCAATTATCCATCTCTCTTTTGTGCTAAAATGCTAATCCCAAAGCCTTTGTGCAACAAAAATCAATAACTTTACAAGTTATCAAGATATCAGGAACAACAAAAAAAAAGAATCTTGAACCAATTCAAAAACTTTTAGCACTGAAAAAATTATAGTTCCATCACTAAATGTCATTTGCTTATAACTACTTATATTGCAGCTTAACTTTGAATTGTTTTATGATTTTCGAAGCAAAATTACTTTACGTAACTCATTTGCAATAAAAAAAGTAATATGATAATCCGACCTAACTCAATCAAGTTCAGATCAAATCGATAGGACCCAAACAATCATTGTCAACTCAACTAAAAATGGTTGGATCAAATCGAGTTTGTGAACACCTCAAACCATGGACCTCACTCCTTGTCAGAGGATACAAAGTGGTGAGAAGAAAGGATGCAAAACCCATTTGTGAGGTCAATAGGAATCAGTCTAAAAAAATATCCTTATGTGTACTAAAAATTTCAATTGACTCAGCAAAAACAGATAAATTTTCAAACACTAAACAAAAAAATGCTCGATAAAAGGAAGAATAAATACCATGAAAACATTATTAAGGCAAAATATTTACAAATTCAAATAATAAAGAACATTAACTTTGCAAAGTTAAAAATATTGTTTATTAGCAAATACATAAAAATATATCATAAATATTATAAATCTTACCAATTAAATAATCTAATAAATTATAATTTACCTTTATTTTACTTAATCGAACTACTCAAATACTTTTTCACTATTCGTGAATAAAAACACTCTCCACGTGTTTTACAATTAAGTACTGAAACAATATTAAGTTTCCTCATATTAACATTATCTTTATTTTTATCTATTCCATTGAAGTTAGGACTATTTGTAAATAATTATATTTTTAGTTTTAATTTATTATCTTATATAAGAATTTTTTATTGATTTTTTTATTATTTTTTTAAATCATTAAAGTTAGGACTCTTTTAAAATGATCGTTATATATTTTATTTATTATCTCTTATAGGGAAAAAATGAATCCCAAAAATATTAATAAACTAACTTTTTTATAATATCTATCGGATAATTTTATAAAGAAAATAATCATTTGGTTTATTTTCCCAATAAATTTTATTTGACATTTTTTTCTTAAATATTTTAAAACATTGATTGACATTCTTTTTTTATAATTATTATTTTTACTTTATAACATTAATTTGAAATATGGTACTAAAAAATTAAAAACATGCTTATTTATTTTATTATTAGATTACAATCCATATAGTATTTATGCATATAAAATAATTTTAAAAATAAAATATTAATTTTTTCTTCTTAAATTTTCAATATTACTTATTTTATTCAAGTTAGGACTCTTTCAGATAATTATATTTTTTTATTTAAATTTATTATTTTGTATAACAAACTTTTTTATTGTAAGATATTTTTCTAAAGAATTCTATATTTGTATCATACAAACTTTTGACATTCTTTTTTATAATTATTCTTTTTTATTTTATATCATTAATTTGAAATATGGTACTAAAAAACTAAAAACATGCTTATTTATTTTATTGTTAGATTACAATCCATATAGTATTTATGCATATAAAATAATTTTAAAAATAAATATTAATTTTTTCTTCTTATATTTTCAATATTACTTATTTCATTTAAGTTAGGACTCTTTCATATAATTATATTTTTTATTTAAATTTATTATTTTGTATAACAAACTTTTTATTGTAAGATATTTTTTAAAAGAATTCTATTTTCGTATTATATAAACTTTTATTTCGAATTTTCTAAAAGATCTTTTTTAAAATTGTGGTCAAGAGACTTGGCATTAGACTACTTTGTTTATATATATTATATGAGTTCAATGTAGGTGCTCAACCGTAGGATGTTAAATCTATGGTAGATATTAAATTTTCTCTTTCCTATTTTTTCTCTCTCCTAAATTTATTCACCATAGATGAAGCATCCTACAGTTAAAAATATAGGTAGCATGGTGTTCCTTACGTAAGTATTATTTTTTTCATATTTTATATATATGATTTTTTAGAATTTTGTACATTGCTAATTTCAAATGTGGCACTAAAAAAATAAAAAAATATCTATTTATCTTATTATTATATTACCTATTTTTTTTGGTACTGCTCGGGGCTCCCTGTGTCCAGGGCTACTAGCACCTGACTAATCCGGAATCGAGGTGAAGAGCAGAAATGGTATCCCTCTGACCAAGTGGCAACTCCGGGGCTCGAACTCGGGTCTACTAGCTCTTGTTCCCTCAATCCGGGACATACTCCTGTTACCAAGTGTGCCAACCAAACTTGGTTGTTATATTACCTATTTAATCTAAATAACATATACAACAATTATAAAAAATAATTTTATAGCATGGCATGTAATTTTATCCTTTTAATTTCTCTTAAATTATAAAATAACTAAAAATTTTAGATCTTTTTAATCTTTCTCAAATTATAATATTTTGATAAAAAAATTATCTTAATATTAGATACATATATTTTTATCTTAATATTAGACACATATCTTGGTACTATTCTTCTTGTGACTTCGACCTCTCCTTATATATATAGAGAGAGACTATTATTTAAATTTATGATCCAAATTAAAAAAACCTATAATATTATTTTATTATATATAGTTAAAGAGTTATAGATTATTTTAATCTGAATTGCAAATTTAGAATTCGATTATTATATGACCGTTAACAATAAACATACGGAGGAGTGCTTCACCTCTATTAAATTTAAATTAAATTGAGTAATTCTATTCAAATAATTGAATGATAAAATAAAAAAAACAAGTTGGTTAAATTATTAACACTTCTGCTCGTCAAGGACGGTGCTGCAGGAGGGTTTTTTTAGGGAATTGACAAGATGACGAACTCTTAGAGGCAAAAGCGTTAAACATAAAATGTAACCAAATAAATATAAAAAATGAAAGTGATAACAGTGTAAAAGAAAAAAGGCAGTAACGTTCATCGATCTCTATAATAATAATAATATGAAACAATGGAAAAATATTTTCTTCAACTTTTATGCAACTTAGTACACTGAAAGAGAGTTTTTTTTGTTGTCACTTTTATTTTAATAGTAAAATACAAGAAAACATGAAAAATAATTTCTAATAAATATTTTATTCATGAGAACTACACAACATAAATAACAGTCCTTGTGGCATAACTCACCATCCAGGTCCATATTGTCTTTCCAACTTCTAAGGAGCATGATCATAAACAAATAAGTAAAAGCATGTGATAAAAATTAATAACTGAATCGTTACGCACAGGTTAATTAACGTAACCAATAACAAAGGAATGGAAACCACTGAAGTGACGAAGCTAGCAAAGAAAAGAAAAGTTCATTTGACACAAAAAAATGCACAAACTGGAATTTGCTTGAATCCATATTTAGCCCCAAAAGTGGATCATAAACTCATTTAAATATATCTTCACTACAACCTTGTGCTCCTCAGACAAATCCATAATAAGGGCACATCTTCAAGTAACGAAAACTAGAAAACCCTAATAGCAGTGCAGCCGAAGTCAAAACCCTCTTGGTTAGCACAACTAGAAAAAGAGAAGAAAAAATTGCATGTGTATTTTAATAAATTGATAATAGATATTGGCATATGAAATACAAGATCCAAACCCATAATCTTAAACAATGTAAGAATTGATTTCTCCTTGTATAACACATTTCTACCCGGCAGACAAGGGATAAAAGTCAAACTCTAGGTCTGATCGGCAAACAGGAAAGTTGAAAGCTGGGTCTGATACAACCAAGCACCAAACAGCATGAGAACGCAAAAGAAGAAATAACACGCCACTGAGATAAAATAGAAAAGAAAGACATCGAACAGAAAACCCAATGCAATAATGGAAAAGGCAGCACATTTATAAAGAGGTGATGAACAAATGAACTACGTAGATATCTATGATGGCGAAGAAAACCTAGCATAGAAAAGAATACAATTCTGCATGCTTGAAAAGAAAATTACAAAAGCACGAAAGAACACGAAAGAGGTCCTGCTAACTAAATCCACATCCTTATCAAAGTGGGATCTCTTAAGCCCAATACATCTACTGATTTACAACTAAAGCAATAGCTGAGTTTAGTAGACCAAAAAGGAGAGCTGGAATCAATGAGCCAGAAGATCACAGCCTGCAAACTATAGTCCAAAAGATAAAAACGACAGCTACTCTTTAGAGCAGAGCTTCAAGAAGCTAAAATGTCAGCAAAAGAACCTGAAGACAAAACAAAAGCCTAGAGAACTCTGGTTGGACTATGAGAACCGTCCCCTGATATGTAACTTAGTAATCAGAGCCAAATAAGTGAACAATTTGTCCGAATCCAAAATCTTCTCGGATGCACAAGACACGAGAATAAGATTCCTAATAGAGCTGCAATCATGGTGGACAAACATATGGTAAGAACAATCCTTGACTAATACTGGAGAGCGAACTGCTGCTGCAGTAAAGCTAAAGCAGTAATGTGCAAAACCCATCCCAGAACAAAGATTAATATTGTGTAACTCAAAATGCATCGAGTATGATCTCAAAGGGTATTTCACAGCCTGCCAAAAAGTTTAACAGAGTTATGATGGTTGAAGGATGAGATAATACTTTAAAATCATTTGAAATGGTGGAAACATCAAACTTTACCCGTTTTCCATCCTACAATTGATAAGGATGAAATTGCAAAGTAGATCAGATCATTGCAGCACTAGTGATAACAGCATGCACAATAGCTTTCAGGCAGTTTTTATCTGTAAATGATCATTTCCAGTCTGAAAATAATGTCTTATCATATCAATCCACCTCAATGAAGAGTCAATAAAGGAGCCTGTCCACCCCATCACATCCTCCAGTGGCATCCAAATCAGGAATATTTGTGAATGCATAAAAACCATGATAGATACTAGCAAACCAATGAGAATCCAACAGAACAATGGCACAAAAGAACCAAAATCTAGTAGCATTTCATACAGCACAAGAACTGAACCAAAGCACAATTAACATCTGAACCAGAGGCATCCATCAAGGCTGCAAAATGCGAAGAGAATAACATATGCCAGCCAAATCCACAGTAGAACAGTAAAGTAAATATGTCCAACAAAGCCAGTGACGAAGTCCACTGCCCCCTTGGAGAGTTCAAATAAGACAATTTCATGTTCATACCTGCATAATAAAAAAGATATTGATATGTCATGATAAAACCAAGGGGGGAAAAGAGAGAAAAAGTGCCACATGCAATTACCTGCATATAAGCAAATAGAGTATCAAGACCGATAGCCACCGGCACTGGGACGTTCATAGGGACCAGACCTATCACGATTGTAACGGTCACCACCTCCTGGGCCTCCACGACTGCCCCCATCTCGGTTACGACCACCAAAACGGTCACCATTGCGGTCAGGGCCATACCGGCTGTTACCACCTCCTCCACTTCCGTACCTGTCATTCCTTCCACCATATCTATCACCTCTTCCACCATCACCAGAGGGGCATTCCCTAGCAAAGTGCCCAGGTTTGCCACATTTAAAACAGTCACCACCATTTGAACCTCGCCCCCCACCACCACCAAAGTCACGACCATGGCCACGATCTCGGCCACGGTCGCGATCAAAGTCACGTCCTCCATCACGATCCCTACCACCAGATGCTTGTGGTTGAGCTCTATCTACAGTTATGGATCGTCCATCTAAATCCATTCCATTCATAGATTCAATAGCCTCCTCCATTGCCTTCTTGTCATCAAATGTGACAAAACCAAAGCCGCGAGACTTACCAGAAAACTTATCGATAACAACCTGAATATTCAAAAATTAAAGGTTTACAAAAGGCTAGATGATCCTTGGCAACCTCCGCCAAGGATGATACTTAAATTGCAAGGCAATCATGTCTCTTTAACAGTATCACATAGTTCAATATAAGAAACTATAAAATGTCTCTTGACCATACCTTTGCCTCTGTCAGATGGCCAAACTTCTCAAATGCATCCTTCAGACCGCCATCAGTTGTGGACCAGGAAAGACCACCAATGAAACAGCGGTACTCTTCCCCATCTGCCATTTGCACGAAACCAAACTGCAAACGAAAGACATGAATAAGGACATAATGCATATACATATACTTCAATCCCTATCCAAATTGTCATTACATGTGGCACAAAGCTAACATAAAACTAGAAAACAAAAGTAACAGTGACAACGACAACTTAGAATCATTGTTTTTTAGAAGAATACTGATATGAAAAAAAAATATAGCCATGCTCAGATATATGGCAGAAATTAGACCAAGGGAAAGAACCTGTCCCAAGAAACAACCTAAATTACGTTTTTGATCAAGAAATCACTGAAAGTACAACCAAATTGCTGGAGTTCAACTTTGAATCTTCATACTACTTACTTATGTGAACGATGTACAAACCGAAGCAAATTGACATAAAAAAAGGAATCATAGAACTTGTCCCTTACTTCTGATAATCCTTGATTTCCTTTACAAAGGCACATCCAGATATAAGAAATTGCAACAAACGCAGTACAAATTAAAGCTAAACCTAATGACAGGTAAAAGAAATAACGAATAACCACAAGAAGGACCAACCTCAATAACATAAAGCAAGACGAATAAAATCACATAGATCTAGGAAACTTGAAGGAACATAAAAACCGATACAAGGGCATCAAGATAGCAATTTTGCATACAACAACGAGAAGTAGAACAAAACAACATCAAAAGATCGGAACTTGTAACAGAAGAAAGGGAAGAGGAGATCCAACCTTTTGATCACGGGACTCTTTGCCTCCTTTTACTTGGAGCACGAAGAAGAAACCCTAAACGGAAAGAGAGAGAGAGAGAGAGAGAGAGAGAGACGAGGAGAAAGACTTATTGACCTGTTCTCACGCTGCTGCGCCTCCCTCTCTCCTTTCTGTTCCTCTTATCGAATTCATTCCCAGGGCATCGAATAGCTTGTAAAGGTGCTTCGGACCAGATGGAGGTGGCCTATTCGTCTTGTTCAACTACTGGGCCTGGCCCAATCGTTAAACTAACTCGGCTCGACCACGACTGGCCCAACGACGATTTTGTTTCTGAAAAATTGAGATTATTTTCATTAAACCTTTATCTCAAGTATCACTGATTCTCAATTTTAATATTTAATATATATAAATAATAAGGCAAAAGCATCACTATCTTCTCGAATTAAAAAAACTAGTCTATTACACGTGCAATGCGAGAATGATGCAAAATAAATTATATAAAATATATATATATATGTGTGTGATGTTTAAATAATATGATTTTATTAAAATATAATAAATTAGCATAAAAATAGAAAATATATTTACAAAATCTCAATATAAATTTTTGAAATTATTTTGTAAACTAAATTTATAGTCTCATTTGTCATCTATCCATCATCATCAAATGTTAAAATCATAAGTCATTTCATGAATGACATTTATTTTTAAATAACCCTATGTGAAATAACAATTATCTTTGACTTTATACTTAAGCATAGATAATACAGAATATATATATATTCTTTAAAATATGTCTCTTATCTTGTTGTTAAAATAATTAAATCATATAATTTATATAGTTAAGTATATATCTCTGAAAAAAGTATCGAAATATAATTGAAGACATTAAATTATAAAATAATTGAATATTGCAAAAGAAATTATAAAATATTAATGTAAAGGTAAAATTGTTAGTTTAGATTTTGGTATTTTATTTAAACACTTATATTTATAATAAAATTTGATATTTATTATTATTATTCTTATAAGTTTAGATACAATATTTTTTATGTGTAGTTTTGTTCATTTTTAACTTACATCTTCTTATAAATTTCACTTTTCTTATTTTTTGAGATAAAATAAAAAAATTAGAAACTAACATTTGTTTATTTAATTTGTGTACTCTTTTTTTTCCTTAACTCACCGTATATAAATAGAGGAAAGACAGTGTGTAACACATTTGTATGTTGCACAATGTGTAGCACACAAATTCGTCTACTAAAATTTATTTAATGGCTCCGATATTATTATTTTTATTAATTATAATATATCATTTTATACATGAGAGTAGTCTGATGTTAAACTTTTATTTAGCATATCATACTTTTATTGTTACTTACATGAAGAAATATTAAAATTAAAATAATTACTCAACTTTTAAATGATCGAATGAAATTCAAAAGCTAATACATTAATTATATCATTTTAAAAATAAAAAGTAAATTTTATTTGATTTTAAATATTAATTTAATTTGTTACATGATGTGCTACACATAAATGCACAAAATATTCATTTTTCCCATATAAATTTATTATATAATATGTTAAAATAAATTTATAAAATCACAATTTATAAATAAAATGTTACAACAATCATGCATTGTATAAATCTTTGCCAAAATTTTTAATTTTTCTCTTTCAATTTTATTTGTCAAATTTTCTTATTTTATTTAAATTAAGTCTCTTTTAAAGTAATTAAGTGTTTTCTCCTAATGTGCATTTAATTTATCTTCTTATAAACTTCATATTATTTTACTAAAATAAATGTAAACATATATTATTTATAACAATGCTCAAAATCGCATTCTCTGACAATACAAATTGCAACACCATATTTCAAAGTATAAATGAAGAATTATTAAAACAATAAAAAAATTATTTTTAGAAATCTCGGATTATATATTTATCATAAATTGAGATGCTATTTTGTTATTAGATTTTCTATTTATATAAAAAATAAAATAAATAAATTTTTCTCTTTCAATTTTATTTGTCAAATTTTCTTATTTTATTTAAATTAAGTCTCTTTTAAAGTAATTAAGTGTTTTCTCCTAATGTGCATTTAATTTATCTTCTTATAAACTTCATATTATTTTACTAAAATAAATGTAAACATATATTATTTATAACAATGCTCAAAATCGCATTCTCTGACAATACAAATTGCAACACCATATTTCAAAGTATAAATGAAGAATTATTAAAACAATAAAAAAATTATTTTTAGAAATCTCGGATTATATATTTATCATAAAATGAGATGCTATTTTGTTATTAGATTTTCTATTTATATAAAAAATAAAATAAATAAAATTTAAAACATATTGAGTATGCCATTTGTTATAAGTTTAATTAAAATTAAATGACACTCTTCTTTTATAATCATTCTTCTCATTTTTATATCGCTAATTTCAAATATGAGGTAAAAAAATAAAAATATACATATTTATCTTATTGTTATTACATATAGAAACTATATAACATCTACATCATATAATAAAATATAAATATAACATAATTTAAAAAAATATTAACTTTTCTCTTCTTACCTTTAACTTTAATTTTTCTTCTTTCATTCAAGTTAGAATTCTTAACTTTTTTCTTCTTACCTTTAACTTTAATTTTACTTACTTGATTCAAGTTAGAATTCATTGTAAATAATTATATTTCTTATTTTTATTTATTATATCATATAACAAACCTTTTATTATATGACATCTTTATAAAAAAAGTTATTTTCTACTAAAACAAACTTTTATTTAGATTCTTTTAAAGGATAACTTTTAAAATAAAAAAATTAAGAACATTGAGTATGTTATTATATATGTGCCTTATTTTAACATATTAAATAACATTCTTCTTTTACTAATTTAAAATGTGGGACTAAAAAAATATCTATTTATTATCGTTATATTACATGTAAAATTTATATAACATACTATAAAATATAATATAAAAAAATAAAAAAGATAATATTAAATTTCGTCTTCTTAACTTTAGTTTTAATTTCACTTATTTCATTCAAATTAGGACTCTTTGTAAATAATTATATTTTTTATTATTTTAATTTATTATATTGAATAACCAAACTTATATTATATGATATTTTTATAAAAAAAATGTAATATCTATTTATCTTATTGTTATATTACCTATAAAATAAATATAATATCTATAGCATATAATAACGATATAAATATAAAAAATTTCAAAAACAAAATACTAAAATTTCTCTTCTTAACCTTACTTTTAATTTTACTAATTTGATTCAAGTTAGTTCTCTTTATAAATAATATTTTTTCTTTTAATTTATTATCTTGTATAACAAACTTTTTATTATAAGATA